>JAVSCE010007443.1:0-45284 GCA_032199065.1 Smutsia gigantea | reverse complement strand
ATGACCTCATCTTAATTTGATCACATCTGCTAGGATCCTGTTTTTAAATAAGGTCACATTCACAGTGATGGGGATTAAAACTTCAATATACTTTTGGGGAGCTATTTAAAATTAAACATCGGGAAGGCATTCAGGCAGTCTAAGGGCAATCCAATAAAATGGGAAAAAGTTTGAACATGATTCCAGAAGCACTTCGGAAGTTATAGATATGACTACAGGACAGTGGTATGATGCAAAAATATTTCTGAGGGCACTGGATATAAATGTGGATTAGGAGTTAAAACTCAGAGACAGCGAGTACAAGGAGACTATTGCATGGGTCTAGTTCTCTATGCTTCTACTGAAAGCCTATGCCTGCAAACTGTGCTGTGTGCTGAGGTTTCCTGGAATACCACAGTGAATTCACAGAGGCAGGCACCCAGGATATTTTAAATTTCAAGAGAAACATGGGGCCATCTGTAAGAAACCCAACAACTTACTATGCTTAGGATATTTGCTCTTCTTTAATGAACAGAACTATTAGGTTTTTGGCTTAGGGCTGCTGTAAAAAAAATTACTGAAACACCAATGTATAGCTATGAATTAAAACAGTTTAGGAATCTAGAGCATGTTAATTATATACTCCTCAGTATCTTCCTTATCTTATTCATTCAGGTTATGTTAATTACAAGCCCACATTGTTTTATGTCATGCTGCTATAAAACTAGTCAGACTCTTTTTATTTTTTTCTGGTGTTTTAGATGTCAAAGACTAAGGAAAGGACATAGAGCTCAAATAGTCTTCTCTACTTTTTCTCTAATGACTTTTATTCTCCTATCTTCAGGTGTTCTTGGCATTTTGCTAAGATCAATTCCAATAGTGTTGTAACTTTTATATTTTAATTTTTCCAATTATCTCTCAATTTTCTAATATAATAGAGATATTATACACTGCTATCTGATCCATTTGATTCCTAGGTCAAAACACACACACACACACACACATATACATATATATATGTGTGTATATATATATATATATGTACACACACGATAATATACATGAGTATATTTTTATATATTCAAAAATAATTCAAAAAAATTTTCCCTTTTTCATTATAATACATAGAAATGCATCCCTATTTTTTCCCATCATTCCATGAGTAATATGACTATCCAAATGCTGGCTGCTAAAATGATTCCCTGTAACATTTATAAAATAGTTTCCTCTTTGAGCTTCTTGTCTCTCCCAACAATTATTCTTGATTCATGCCTGTAGATATTTACCCCTTCTGCCATCAAGGAAAACTACATTAATAGTAGAATCATCACAGCAATTAATAAAACAACAAACATCAATAGATATTTACAGTCTTGCCCCAACATAGTAGCATTTCTTCCCCACATTTCTACCATATGGAGCACAAGCTAAAATCAAACTGAAATATTTATCCTTTCTTATCCATGCCAACCTCAGATGTTCAGTTGCACTTCCATTTACTCTGTGGACTATTTCTGGAATGCCCCACTTATATTTCTCAATACTCAGTCAAAGCTTCCTTCACCAGCACCACACTCACATCTGGGCAAGAGTGATCCTGGTCTGGACCCCCTGACTTTAGAGGGACCAGCTGGGGACCTAAGCCGGGGCAATACTTCTCATGACAGGATGCAAAGAGTGCCTGAAGCTAAGGAGATGTATTCAACAGGGGTCCATGCCATAGACCTAGACCATACAGACACTGACAGGACAACAGAAAGGATAAAGATATTCTCAAGGCCAAATTGAAAGCCACTGCTAAAGAGAAGGTCCCCAAACTCTTTGTTTAAACAGAAATTCAAATTAAACTTTGCAAAGAAAGAAATATTAGATTTCCAATACCATTACAATGTCTCAACTTAATCCTCACAGCAAATCCCTGCATTATAGGTATGATATTTATCCTCATTTTCCCAGAAGACAAAGTTTTATAAAAATTTGCCCAAGCCCAGGACTGTTGCTTTCCAGGAAGAGCTCCTAAACAATATGGTCTCTAGAAATAAGACTTAGAAAATTAGAAATGTACATCTCTGTTTCCTCATTTTGCTGGAGCATAAAGTAGCAGGACAAATGTTAGGAAAAGAAATGAAATCACAATAAGGGAAGGAGAACGAATTATTACGTTTCCTAAAACTAAGATTTGACTTATATCTGTTTCCATTTATTTTTTTCTTAACAGTGTGCTTGCAATTATATAATTCAGAGTGTGAGTTGGGGAAAAATAATGACTCAGCTTCAAGGTTTATTCCTTTAATGAAGTGACCCTGAAGTAACTAGAATTGTACATTTTTCTGATTCTTCCTTCAGCAGTCTGATTTCCTTATAGTCATTTATTTCCAAGTTTGACTTTTTTTCAATCTTGCAAATTATAGAAAGTAACTAAAATATCACATAGGAGCTTTCCACTTTTGCCAAAACAATAATAGTAATAGTTGTAGTAGTAGCAATTATAATATTTCCCCTAGGTTTATTATGGTTATCTAAGTAATTCATCTGAAAAAAAATTAACTTTTAATCAAACTCCTTTGATGGACACTTAATCAAGCCTATATATTACATAATATTAGAAATCTCTCCCTTGTTATTTCTGGATTAGAAAGTTATAGAGTTAAATTTTTATTTGAATGAAAAAAATCAATATTCTAGGGAACAATTCGCTTCTCCTTTTATATTAAGTTTTTATGAATCATTGCAGCTTTTCTGTATTGGCTTCTGTTTCAAAATTGCTGAATCTTCACTGTCACAAAAAGTAAATTGATTTGTCTTTTAACCAGGCCCTTACGACTTTCATATTTTCTAAAACCTAGTTCCAATTTTGAAAATATAAAATTACTTTGTCAGATAGTTCCCTTACTCTTGTTTCTAGAAATTTAGGTCAAGTATTTAATCATCAAACAGCCACGGGTATTTAACAGGCTCATATTTTTCATGATAATAGAAAACCTGAGGGTTATTCTGTAGTAGAGCAGATTATGCTATTTTTAGTTCAAGTAATTGTGAAATGTTATTGTATTCAGAATATCTCAATTCATGTTGGGGAGGGGAGCCTTATGTCTGAAAACACACATTGTTTTTATATTTCTAGGTTTTAAACCAAAGTCATACATAAATATATTGTTAGTGGTTATATGAGTGTGCACTACTGAACCTGGATTTTGTCTAGCTGTAGTTCTGGATTTCTTCTTCCCTTTTTATGTCAAGTTTGTTTTTATTATAGAATCAATCTGCACTGGAAAAGCTATCACTAAAATTGATTTGCTATTTTCTACGAAATTTGTTCTATTCACATGCCTTTTGGTTAAAGCTTTGCTGACATAATGAAATGTGGTCTTTTTAATTAAACAAATAGTGCTTCTTTTTACTGAACTGTTGAATGCATTAAATTATGATATAAAGGTTGCCAAAATGTTCCCATTGTAAGTTAATTTTTTTATAAGCTTCATGAGTTTGTTTTGAAATGATTATACTGCATTTACCAAGAAAATGCCAATGTTTTTGAAACATTCACTGTAATATATAAACATACACTCACTTACATAATACTCTCTGATTTAATTCCCTCTCACTCTCCATCTTGCACCCTGCCCTCAACTCTACAATGTCCTTCTGGCTACTTCTTAAATAGGCAAAGTAAGCCTTTACAGTAAGAAGAAACTCTCTTTATACTCAGAAGAAATCCTCTTCTTTTTGGAGAGTTGCTTCTCTTACTTCCTTCAGGTTTTTGTTCAAATATCACCTCATCAGTGACATGTTTCCTGAAAATACTATTGTATTATATGTCCAAGACTGTCTACCTTCTTACTTTATGTTATTTTTCCTTCTAAATTTTTATCACATCCTCTGACAAATTGTTTTCCACATCTAAAAAGCCTGGGAACAAATGCCTGGAATACAGTAGACTATTAATAAATATGTGTTGAATACATGGTACATGGGTGAACAATCTTAACTCTATGTCAGCAAAACAATAGATAAAAGAGATAAGATTTATATAATATCTCACCTATAGCCTATTAACATCACCACCATGACCCTTACCACCACTATACCCCACCCCAAACATACCTATACCCACATTCAGTACTTCCTGGACTGTAGAAGCTCATAGGCTCACTATAGTACTTAACAGTGGAGAACATAAGCTGGAAACAGCTGGACATGGATATTCCATAAAGAATATTCAGCAGGTAGAAACTGGGAGTTGAATGCTTTTCCCTCTCGTGGGGAATCCTGAAGATAGTAGGGGCTCATTGGAGTTGCCTGTGATGTCAAGTGGCAGAGAATCAGGAGCTATAAGAATGAATGGCTCCTATGAACAAAACCGATGTTTCCAGAAGGTGGCATGACCTGACCATCTTGAAAGGACTTTGTTAAAAAGCACGGGAGTATCTGAATTAGATGTGAAGTAGAAAGTCTTAAGTTAGGAGTGGAGTGGACCTGGTAGTCTGGAAGTAAGCTTTTATTGCCATAAGGAAATATTCTAATTCAAATGAATGGAAAGCCGTGGGATCTGCTAATGTTCCTGTAGGGATAGGAGAGGGTCAGTGATCTGACAGAATATGTTTGTGGGAACTGATGGCAGAAAAATAAAGCATTATCTTCCGGATTGAACAAATTCAATAATCTCTCATACTTATGTTACATATCTTGTATCAAAAGCATTTGAGTCTGAAGTTTGTTTTTAAAAAGGCAAGTAAAAGCAAATATTAAAGAAAACAATATGATCCACTTATACATATACACAAACACTGGCCTTTGGAAAGCAACATCTAATCCCTAAAAGAATATTTTTAGATGTATGAACACTAGTAAATAAGATATTTTAAGTGAAAATATATAAAACAGCATTAGAACTAGCTGTCACTATCATGAATAAAGCCCAAATTATATTTGACAATCAAAGTTTTAGCTGTCTAGTGAACTTGGATGATTATTGTAATTATAAGCAAATGAGCAATATGTTAACTTCACTGATACATTGTTCACATGAATTACTTCTATACTGACATGACTTATACCATAGATACACTGCAATTAGGACATTTACTTCTTGATAGAGTTGATGGAAGACTTCAACAGTGGAGTAATTATCTTTTTAAAGGAAATTCTGTTTGAAAACAGAAAAACAAAGGTCTAAAATATATATCTAAAATCACTTCTTAAATATAAGATCTTTTCCTGTTGCTTAGAGTCTTTAGCAAGCTACAAAATCAAACATAACTATTTACAGCTCCTTATATAACTATAACAAATCATAAATAGTTATAAAGTGGCAGAATTATTTACTACCATAAACTAAAAGTATATTTAAGCTACTGAAAATATCTAAATTAGCATGGTAGGGTCAGCAGAGGATTTTGATTTTAGACATGAATTTTACTGAACTATAGCTGTGGAGAAGGAGAAACATATTTTTTTTAGACTATATTAAGAATATGGTTGATATGGTAACCACAAACCTAAAAGATGTAATAGATACAAAAAAAAGAAAGAAAGAAGAAATCCAATTACAATATTAAGGAAAACCATCAAATCACAAGAGTTTAATTAAGAGAGGAAGAAAGGAACAAAGAGGAACTAAAAAACAACCAGAAAATGATTAATAAAACAGCAATAAGTACATACCTATCAATAATTACCTTAAATGTAAATGGACTAAATACATCAGTCAAAATGCAGAATGGATAAAGAAACAAGACCTGTCTATATGCTACCTCAAGGGACTCATTTCAAAACTAAATTTATACATACACTTGAAATGAAGGGATGGAGAGAGAAATTTCATGCAAATAAAAGGAAGAAAAAGCAGGAGTAGCAGTACTTATATCAGACAAAATAGACTTTGAAAGAAAGTAACAAGAGAAAGGAGAACATTACATAATGATAAAGATATCAATCCAAAAAGGGTATATAACAACTGTAAATATCTATACACCTAATATAGAAGCACCTAAACATGTGATGCTAATACTAACAGACCTAAAGGGAGAAATAGACAGCAATACAATTATATTAGAAGATTTTCCAAAAAGAATACACATAAGGAAACAGTGGCATTGAATAATACATTAGACAAGATGGACTTAGTATAAAGAACAGTCTACCCAAAAGCAGAAGAATGTACATTTTTCTCAAGTTCACATGGAATGTTCTCCAGAATAGATCACATATTAGGACATAAAAAAAAGCCTTAATAAATTAAAAAAGATTGAAATTATATCAAGCATCTTTTCAGATCACAATTGTATGAAACTAGAAGTTGATTACATGAAGAAAACAACACCAAAAAAATGCAAAAAGAAAGAAAAACAAAGCTGAAGGTATTGCACTCTCTGACTTCAAGCTATACTACAAAGGTACAGTAATCAAAACAGAATGGTACTAGCACAAGAACAGAACCATAGATTAATAGAACAGAATAAAGAGCCCAGAAATAAACCCACACATATATAGTCAATTAATATATGACAAAGTAGGCAATAATGTATAATTGGGAAAAGACTGTCTCTTCAATAAATGGTGTTCAGAAAACTGGACAGTTACATGCAAGAGAATGAAACTGGATAACTCTAACACTATACACAAAAGTAAACTCAAAATGGATTAAATACCTAAATACAAGGCATAAAACCATAATACTCTTAGAAGAGAACATAGGTAAAATTATCTTGAACATAAGCATGAGTGTTTTTTTCCAGGTATGTCTTTCCAGGCAAGGGAAACAAAAGCAAATATAAATAAATTGGACCACATCAAACTAAAAAGCTTCTATACAGCAAAGGACATTATCAACAGAACAAAAAGGCAATCTACAGTATGGGAGAATATATTCATAAATGATATATCCAATAAAGGGTTAACATCCAAAATATATAAACAACTCATATGACTCAACACCAAAAGAACAAATAACCCAATTAAAAAATAGGCAGAGAATATGAATAGGCATTTTTCCAAACAAGACATACAGATGACCAACAAGTACATGAAAAAATACTCCACATCATTAACCAGTAGGGAAATGCAAATCAAAATCACAATGAAATAACGCATACCAGTTAGAAAGGCCACTGTTCAAAAGACAAGAAATAACAAGTGTTTGCAAGGATGTGAAGAAAAGGAACTCTCCTACACTGTTGGTGGAAATGTAAACTGGTGCAGTCACTGTGGAAAGCAGTATGGAGGTTTCTCAAAAAACTAAAAATACAAATGCCATCCAACCTAGTAATTCCACAACTAGGAATTTTCCCAAAGAAAACAAAATCTCATATTAGAAAAGATACTTGCACCCCTATGTCTAAAGCCACATTATTTACAATATCCAAGATATGGAGGTAAATAAACAAAGGGCCCATGAATAGATGAATAGATAAGGGAGATGTGGTACATATCTATTTTGGAATATTATTCTGCCAAAAAAATGAATTGGGAGAATGTGGATGGACCTAAAGGGTATTATGCTAAATGAAATAATCCAGGTGGAGAAAGATAAATACCATGTGATTTAATTCATGTGTGGAATCTAAGAACAAAACAAAACAAAATAAACAAAACAGCAATAAATTCATAGACACTGAGAAGTGACTGGTGTTTAACGTGGGAGAGGGCTTTAGATGAGTGAAATAAGTGAAGAGGTTAAAGAGGAAGAAAATCTTAGTTCTAATATAAATTAGTCATGAGGATGAAAGTGCAGCATAGAGAATATTGTCAATAATTCTGTAACATCTTTCTATGTGGACAGACGGTAACTACACCAGTAGGGGTGAGCATTTCAATAATGCAGACAACTGTCAGATCACTATGTTATACACTTTAAAACAATATAATATTGTATATCAACTATATTTCAATTGCAAAAAAATGGTTGAAATACATTGTTTAATTATTAGAAGATTATCTTTGTGACTGTGTATTCCTACCTATACTTTTAAAATCACCTAATAATGATTTGTTAGTAGATTACAGTTCTACAGATGGAAATTAAAAAAGTAGAAATGTCACATCATTTATATTAAATGAGATAATAGTCCTAATATAGTTATTTAAATAAAAATACAACATAGAGAATGTTTTAATTTTTTAAACCCATCATTTCCATACTCAATGCAAAGTTAAATTTATCAAGCAAACGTGCATGTTTAATGTTTATTTTTAAAAGTAAATTAATCTAAAAAATATTTATAAAACATCTAATATATAAAGGTACTGTAACAGATTATAAAATTACTGATTCATTCTGAGATGCTTCCCAGGAAACTTAACAATATTAGTAGAGAACAAAGTTATTCATGTACCCATTTTTTTAAAAAGTACAAAACAAATTATGCAATGTGAAAATATGTGAAGTCCCAAAAGTAGGGTAGTTATATTACATTTGTGAATACACCTGATGAAGAAATAGCGTGAATATTTCCAATGTAGTGAAATAATGTCTTTTCCCTTGAGACCTCCTTGAAGAATTCTTCTTTAAATGTCACTCCTTCTCCTTGTGATGCTTCTAGTTGTCATTATTTATAATCTTGTCCGATCATTTATACCATCTCTCCTCTAAATAATTAAGCTTTCTTATCACTAAAAATTTGATATTTTCCCTGGAGCCTGAAACTCTCTGTGACAAAAAATAAATGCATCAAATAAATATTTCCTTCCTTCTACATTTTCTCTAGTCACTCCCATCTAACTGTCCTCTCTTCTTAGAGTATTTTACTTTTATGTTTGTAACTCAAACTCCCCATTTACTATTTAAGTACTCTGGTTCCTGCCCTCAGAACCCACCACAACTATTCTGCATCAGTTAACTGTACACATTAGCATCCCTGCACTTTAAAACTTGATGTCTCCATATTTCCTCCCACTCCGATCCACTGCTCTCAATGCCTTTGATGTATCCACTCTCAGTCACTCTTCTGACTTTGACCAAATTATATCCACCATACTTCTCCATACACACACATAAGCACACTCTCTTCATTAGCCTCCTCTAAGAGCTTTAAACTATTATATTCAAAACACTGGCTACACATAAGCAATTGTCAAGGTTTCATTCACTTTGCTCCTCCCAGTTCAAGTGATTTCTTATCCATTTCCTTATTTCTTGGTCCAACTCCTTTTTGCATATATACTGGCTCCTCCCATTTTCTCTTCCTTTTTCATCAAATCAAGTCCCATAATTGGTGAAATCTGATCCAACTCTTGGCAAAATAGTCAACAAATTGATTCCATTTTGTCCTTCCCCTCCCTTGCATGACCCATGGTGTAGTCAATACTATATTTACATGGCTCCTATAACTGAGCTTCCTATCATAATATAAAAATCACACAAATTCAGAGATGGTCCATCAGTGAATTTATACTGCCCAAATCAACTTGGCTCTCAAAGTAAAAGAGCAATTATTTTCTTCCTTTCTTATAAATTCAACCCATCTTCCACCAGCCTTTTCCTCTCAGTGTGTAAGCATATTCAGATCCCTTCCATTTAAACAAGCAGGAAATACAAAATATTCTTATCCAATTTTTCTTTTTTTGCACCTTCTTTCTTTGCTGCAGGCATCACTCCTATTTTATTTCCAGCTAAACCCTCTATGTTCTCACTAAACATCCTCACCATTCAGCTGACATTGCTATTCTAAGATCATCAAATAATTTCTCTTTGCCGAATCCAGTGTGTATTAAGATATGTCTTTCTTGACTTCTTACAATATTTTACAGTATTGGCCTGATCTTCTTATCGGAAATAATCTGCCCTTGGCTTCAATAATAAAAGTTGTGTTTTGTTTGGTTTTCCCCCTACCTTTTGGTTATTTTTTTATTGATTTCTTGAATTCATCTTTTTGCGAACCCTGTCTCCAACTCTTGCAATATTACAGCACCGTCCCCACCTCCTAGAACATTTCTTTTGACTAGAAATTTTTGTCTTCAAAACAGAAGTACTGTGCATCTGGGAGTGAGCTTAATGGCTTTGGCTGCTTTCAAAATCCTCATCCTGACAATAGCAGAATGGACACCACCCTTTCTCAGCAGCTGTACCATCAGTCTCTGACGTAGGACATGTACTCAAGGTAGCTTAAGTTAGGTTAATTCATATTTATGTAGGGTTCCAAGCATAGACTGATAAATTTTCTGCTTGATAGTTGATCAATCCTCATTCCTTTTTCCAAATACAAAGTTCTTTGTTTCATCTTTGCCATATGAGGATGTCAATGGGACTATGGTAAAGAATAAACCTGGGGCATACTAGAAAGGCTGTCAAGACGCTGAAGATAAAATTTTATGTATGAGTATATAAAAATCAGATTGCTGATTTAAAAAGTTAGTCTAGAATTTAGAAACACATGTTGTTTGCTCAAGAAAAAGGTTGTTACTATTGTATTGTAAACTTCATGTAAACTTTTTCTAGGCAATTTAATGTTCTGCCTCATTGACCGCAAAGCCTAAAGATATGTATTAATTATGATTCACACATTAGGAAGATCTGCTCTATAGGTTCTTCCATTTAAGGGCAGGAATTATTTCAGTAAGGAGACAAGGCCAGGAACTCAACAATGTTTGCTCCATTTTTGGTATATTTTTGGTAACCTAAAAAAAAATCTATTTTGCTCCCTTAATAGATTTTCTTGGAAGTATTCTTTATCAATACAATAGTTATTTTTCTATTTCAGTAATGATATCTTATTTCCTATCAATGATATAAAAGACTGTTGGTAATCTGATGGAATTTAGTTACAATTACAGTATTTTCAGTTTTAATTCAATAAAAATTTGTGTCTCTTCTTTTTTGCTCTCCAACTGTCTTTTCATGTACCAGAATTTTTTTTCTCCTTAGTTATCTATATTTTTGTGTAGTTGTGCTTCTCGGTAGGGAGCCCTGGTTGGTGTAATTTTTGTTTGCTCTTCACATAGTGCCCAGATTCTGTTTTGAGTGGAGCACTGTAAATTAATAATATGATTATGGTGTTACTTCTGTTATTTATTTTCTGTAGAATCCAGCACATTAAGTTATATTATTCACAGAACTTAGCTGTGAATAAGGATACAGTTTGGTTAGTTTCCAGGCATTGCAGTTATAACGTCCATTTTTGTTTTTTTTTCCATTAGTATATCAGTCATACCCATTAGGTCTTTCAGGAATGTGAAATAGAACTGTTGAGTTTTTCTAAATTCATTAGGCACTAAACTTCTTTTTGATCCAGGTAGTAGGACATTCCATTCATTAGGAATAATACTTTTCATACGTCTCTGCTACTAAATACCTGTGGATAACAGCAAGCACTTTGTGGTTCAGTGTGAAATGCTGAGACCTCCTCTACAATAGGCATCAGGGCATCTGAGATGCAGGTCTGCATCCTCCACTGAGATATTGATGGACTCAGAGAAAGAGAACTGATGACTGTGGCCCTATGAAATACATTCTCAAAACCTAGTGTTCCTTATCCTTTGACATGCAACCGCAAAATGATTTGATATCTCTACTGAAGAGAAGCTGGACTTCCAGGTATAAGGATTAATTACTGTTGGTTACAAACAAAAAATAAACTCCTTTGATGACTGATGACCATATTGTCAAATCCAATTTAATAAATTGAGTTTGATCATTCCAGTCTTCTGGAAATTGGTTGTCTTATTTGCTATCACACATTGCTGAGTTGGAATCTACCAGAACTACAGTTTCCAGAATTCATCTGTCTCAACAAATAGAAAAATAAGTTGTCTTAGGAGTCTGAAGCTTTGTTGGAAAATTATCCTGATGATACAAATGTGATAAAAATGTACACAGAGAAGGAAAAAGGAGGTGAAAAAATATGGGTGTGAAAAGAGTGTCACTTATGTGAAATGATTGTTTAATGCACTTAGCAAGAGAACCAATACCAGAGGACCCAACAAGTTTTGGGTTTGTACTCATGTTGTTTCTAACCATTGTAGGCAAAATAGTGAGCTCCATTCCTTCATGGCCACTGCAGCAGTTTGTTTAAATCTCTTTTGTATACAAAAATCTCATTTATATGCAAGGCTTAAAATCAAAATTGTATACTAAGTTTTGAATTATAAAACAGTATTATTTTTAATATCAAAATTGACTAGGGGGTTTAGTTCCCCCTAGTGGTAACGGAAAGATGAAAATTTAGTGAAATTCATAAAGGGTTCAAAACAAGTAGGTTCAAGTCATCTTAGAAATCACTTGATATCCTATCAATCTACAAATTTTGAAACAAGGCCTAGAGACAGTATGGAGTCTGCAAAGTTTAAAAAACTGTGTAATAGCAGAAACAGTTATTCTGATTTCCAAATAATGCTCGTGGAGAATTAAGTAAAAATACTTTGGCTTATTTATTTCAGATTAAGGCAAATTTTTCAATATCACAATTTTAATATATTTATAAGTATATTACAAAAATTTAAATTACAGTAACAGCGTATGTTGCTAAGCCATATCAATAGATTACTATTGTTAAAAAAGAATGGGAGCTGAAATATAAAGAGTAAAATAATAATATATTAGCTTACAAGAATAGGCATTTAAAGCACTCTTTCACCAAAGATGAACACCAAAAATTGGTTGTCCTTAAACTAAAGAGCAAAACAAAGCAATTCAGAAATGACTTTATTGAAAGATTTGGAAGTAACGTTCATCTCTAATTTCCTTTTTGTTTTTTGTTTTACTAAAGAAGGCTCTATTGGTGACCTTTGCTTGCAGACTGGGACTAGAGGCAATTTGAGGATTGAACTTGATTATTTTTCTTACTGTCACAAATGATTTATATGTTCCATTATTTTATGAATTAAATCTTCAGGCAGTGGATTCTTGAAGAATAAGTTAAACCTACATATTTGAAATAAAAATAATTACTTTATAGACATAGCTATGATATATTGAAAAAAAGGAAACAAAATCACTGTCTAATGAACTTTAAATTGCAGGTACTGGGTTTTGTCAAATTGCCATTAAAGCTATATTTTGCTAGTTTAGAATGTGTACCCAAAATTATTCTGAAGTTGTCTATACTTTGAATGATTTCAACTGGTCTGTAGCCCTCACTGTTTTACCATCAAGGCTCCATTTGTTTTCCCTTCATAGTAGTCACCAAATGGAATGTAATTTTCTTTTGACCTGTTTAAGAGAGCTATAAAAAGACATGTTATATTGCTATATCCTACAAGAATATGAAGACAAATATTTTTAAGAAGATACAAAAATAAAATGTTTTTTTTAAAATACTTTATTTTATTTTGTAATAGTTGAAAAGTGGTCTTCAGCTACCTATGCTATATTAATTTTAAGATTCACTCTGAGTAAAACACTGAGAAAAAAACTGGGGAATATGAGAATATTATATTTGTAATTTTGACTTTGATAAAGAGTACCATATTTCAGTTTACAGGTAATCAAATAACCAACAAGATTCTTCAGTGCATATGAGTATATACCTTTTAGATGCCAATCTCATATACAACAAATTGAAATCAGATTAATCGATGTGACTTTAAAAGTCCTAAAGTTAATCAAATCTCTACCCTCTCTAAGAAACTTATAACATTTACCTCAAATCATCCTTACTAGTTGCACTCCCCCCTAAATGCATATTTGGGAAATATGGGTCTTTGGGAAATAGTTAGGCTTAGATAATGTCATGAGGGTAGGACCCTCATAATGAGATTAATAGCTTTATAAGAAAAGACAAGGGGAGGGGTGTGGGAGGGTGGGTGGGAAGGGAAGGAGAAGGGGATTGAGGGGTATCATGAATAGTACACATGGTGTGTGAGGGGGGTCACGGGGAAGACAGTGTAGCATAGAAGACAAGTAGTGACTCTGTGGCATCTTACTACACTGATGGACAGTGATTTCAATGGGGTATGGGGGGACTTGATAATATGGGTGAATGTAGTAACCACAATTTTTTCATGTGAAACCTTCATAAGAGTGTATATCAATGATACCTTAAAAATAATAATAATAAAATAAACAAACAAACAAATAAATAAATAAAAGAAAAGACACCAGAGAGCTGATCTCTTTCTTCCTGCCATATAAGAACAGCATGAAGGTGGCCATCTAAAATATAGAAAAAGAGCTTTCAACAGAAACTAGCCATGCTAACACCTTTATCTTGAACTTCTCACCTCCAGAGCTGTAAGAAAATAACTACTGTTGTTTAAGCAACCTAATCTATGGCATTTTGTTATGATAGCCACTCAGACTAAGACACTAGACATTGTATTATTATTACCTAATATTTTAGTTCTGTCTTTTTTCCTCAAGTGTTTGTGTGTGTGTTCTACTTTATTCTATTCTATATAATATTATATATAATATATATTCTAATATATATACTATAATTAATAGTTTAGTTATTTTCTAGTTTTAAAATCAAATAAAAGGAAAATCAATTTGTATACTATCAACAAAGAATCAGAAAATTAATTTTAAAATATTGTCATTTATGATAAAAAATTGTGAAGTCTCTTATGGGTAAATTTGACAAAATACGTAAAATAGTTGCACAACAAAAACTATAAAAGTTGAAATTAATTAAAGAAAACCTAAGTAAAATAGAGAAATACTCTGTTCATGGGTCAAAGATGCAATACCTTAAGATGTCTATTCTCTACAAATTCTTCTATCGAATCAACATAATTCCATTTGAAATCCCTGTAAACTTTTTCATTGACACTAACAAAGTAAAATTAAAACTCATATCGAATAGCCAAATTAATAATTTAAAAAGTTCAATGGAAGAAAACTAACACTAATTTTAAGATTTATTATGTCTACAGTAAATAAGATAATGTTATATAGGTATAAAAATAAACAAGCTGATCAATGGCACATAATAGAAAGCCTAGAAATAGGTCTCATTACATATGGACAACTGATTTTTTACAAATGCGCCAAGATAATTATTAGAAAAAGGCTTGTCTTTGCAAAAAATGATACTAGGAAAAAATATTGGATCTACACCTTGCACCATATACCAAACCAATTAAGAACAACAACAAAAAGACGGACTCATGGTACATGTTCCATTATAGATGAACCTAACAATAATTATGCTTAATGAAAAGAAGCTAGAGAAAAGCAGTACATAGTGTGCCATTCCATTTATAAAATGTCTAGAACATAAAATGTAATCGATAATATCATATCAGATACCAGATAAAGAGATGAAAGGGAGGGAGGGCTATAAGGGAGAGATTGCAAAATAGAAAGAGGAAAATTTTTCAGATATTGGTAATGTCAGCTACTTTGATTTTACTGGTGATTTCACAGTACATGTTTATTTCAAATCATATACATGTAAATAGATATATAAATCATATCTATTTACAGTCTAAATAGGTGTAAATTTTATGTCAACTATACCTTAATAGTGGAGTTAAAATTATTTACAATTAATTAAGAATATGAAGTTATTTAATAGCTTCTCAAAATATTTCTTCTTTTATCACCTCCCATCATCCTTGTTTTTGTATATTGTTTAATTAAGAGTCTCTAGAGCTCATCTTAAGGAAATGGTATATGGCTACAATGATAACACATTATGTATAAAGAAACATTACTATTAAAGAAAAAAAAAACAGGGAATATGGACTTCCTAAAAAATAACTTGTGATGTGATTTAGCCTAAGTTAAACTGACAAAATATATATACTAGAAAAGCAAACATCATTTGAGTATTTTAAACATGAATTTGAACACAAAGTGGGAAAAAAATACAATAATATCATTGTTGATATCAAATTAAAAGCAAAGCAATAGTGTTTATCTAAGTGTGGATTTAATTTGGTAGGTGTTAAGACAAGGCTTTATGCTTTTATTTTACCATGAAACTGAAAAAAAAAGAAAGGAAGAATAAAGGAGCAGTCAACTGAAAATAATTTCATTGGCAATGAGGAAAATGGCTCTTAACATGTTTTTTGATTCAAAATATGTGTAAGAATCAATTGAAGCAATATGAATGGGAGTTCCTTACATGCTGAAAACAAGAATGCAGAGAAGAATTTATTTTCTCTGTTACTCTGAAACTGCTTCACACATAGGGTTTAAAAATAGTTATTGACTAAACTTGATAGCTTACTAACTCTGCACATTAATCTGCCAAATTTGATAACTTTGCATAGCAATCTTTGAATTTGTTTTATAAACTCAAACACAATTTAAAACATGGTGTGTTCTAAAGTAAAATACTAACAATGGTCTCTAATAATACTCTTTTCTACTTGGATCCACTTTACATCTTTAAAGCTTCATTAAATCCATGCTGTCTTCCATCCCTAGAGACTCTACTCAGTGAGACCCGAGCATGGGTAGTTTATTAGTGGCTCAGTAAGCTAATGTTTTGTCCCCAAATTCTGACTTCTATTTTGTGCTTCATGTTTGGAAAAAAAAGAGCACACTACCTTGAGAACGCAAATGTATTCTGGAAAAGCTTAATTAAGTAGAAAAAAACACAAAGTTGAGAGAGGAATTACAGGTAGACTTACATAATCAATCAAACAATAAAAATGGAATCACTATATATTTTCTCATTTTTCCTATTGCCAAATTAGAAAAATTTTTAAATATTTTATTTATACTTTTTTTGGAAATCCCCCCAAAACGGTTATTATATTTATACTTTACCTGTGGGTAACAGATGATGAAACCAGTGCTAAAAATGCTAAAAAGAGATAATCTTTATTGGGTATTTGTATATGTTAGGTATTGCATTGCTAACTTACTATTGAAAGCAAACATTTTTGTTGATACTGTTGCTTGTCTGTTTTTGTAGATAATAACATCCAGGCATGATTTTCTTAATCTTATTAGCTAATAAATTGAGAGTGGCAGAACTGAGAGATTTGAACCCAGATCCCAGGTCATTCTGACCTGAAAGCCCATGTTAAAACATATATACTTTGCATTATGTCTTCCCTGAGAGCAAATGAGAAATTTGGTGGAGTGCCTGACCATGGCATGAGAGTATGTGATATGTGCTTATCTCACTGGCTGAAAGAGATTTTAGAGATTAAGTCTTATAGAGATGAAGTCTTTGCGCTGGTGACAAAAGTGAGGTCCTACCTCCTCAAAAATCCTCATTCCTAGCCCTCTAGAGACAAGTTTACATATTTTTATAAATATAAATTCTGCTTATTGAAAAGCATTGTTTAAACTCTCAACAAATATTTATTATGTAAATATAATTTCTGAAAAATTAGGCAGCAAAATTTGAGACAATTAAAGCAATAGATTTAGTCAAGGATCTACAAAGGACACATTCCAAATGCTAAAACATGGTCTCAGTGCAATCCTTAACTGCAAAGTTACCTAGTAAATCTAGTGTTTGTTTGAGCCAAACCCCACATTAAAATTACCCTAAGGAATACTGGTGGAAAACACATTCTATATACAGTCCTGATTGAAAAATTATGGACATTTTGGAATATATGCTTGACTGACAACTTTTTTATAGCAAATCCCAGTAAGGAAGAAATTTCCTTTACATAGTTTAGTGTAAAGCTTTAAAAATATTTTTCTTACATAATGACAAGCATGATACTATTGTGGTAGTTAATAAAGTCATCAATCACTCTCTGTCATCTAATACCCTGTCTAAATAGAAATATTTCTGTCTCCAAATATATTTTTACATTTATGTCATTCAAAACAGAATCCTGAGTCCAAAAATTGAACTTAATTAAGATGACCTCTTAAATGTTTATGAAAGTAAAATTTAACATTAAACAAATAACTGAAAAATCAGAACTCTTAAATGAAATGAATATAGCACTATAATAAACAGTAATTATGATATCACTGAAAACTGAAAAAGTGGAACTTTATATTAGAAAGGCTCCAGTTCAAGGATTGGGTCTTGGGAACATCTCCTCTACCCCCATCCCTAGATATCATATGATGAGCTTGAGGCCCTGAAAGGGTACATTAATTACTCAAGATCACACAGCTAATAAGGGTCAAAAGGAAGAGAAGGCAGTAAAGCTTGGACCTCTGGACCCTCAGCTGAAGATGTTGACATTATTCAGTTGAAAATGCATGACAAGTGATTGAAATCTTGAGCATTTTGTAGTATTTAGGTATTGTACAATCTGGATTATATGCCATATGATACTAAATGATCAGGATATAAATATTCCAAACAAGACAATTTTAAAATATGATTGAGAAAAGCAAATAAATATAAATTATCACAAATTATCATCAACTTACTATCTAATAACAACTTCTGTTGAGGGCTGCCAGATCCTGTGTTTGAAATTTAGTTTTGCATCTGACCTAATGTAAGCAAGACGTTTTCAGAAATAGACTGTCAATCCAAGCCATAACACGTAGGCATGCATCAAACATTTGTCTATTCAAAGAAGTCCCCAATATGGTTATGGATTCTGCTGAGAGACTATCAGATTTATACCTTCACTCAATGTCCCTGGACCCATATGCCCACACTGGATCACCTTCATCATTTCTACAGTGGAAAAGATTAGTCTGCATATATTAAAATAAACTGTCTTCTTCTGCAATCATCAGCAAATCTCAATATAGATAGTTTTAATAAATAAATTTAAGCATAAGAAATTGATAGGATTTCATGTTTTGGACTGGGTAAATATGAAAACAAAAAAGTTTGCTTATGATCAATACATACAGGTGTTATGTTTCTGGACACTTAATGATTTTTAAAACTTCAGAAATAAGAAAAAATTGAATTTCTTTGAATTGTCATGATTTCAAATAATATATTATGTCACAATCATAAACTTTGTTATCTTTATATAAGATCCTTTTCTCTGCACAAAATATAAATCATATACCAGTGAGATAAATAATGGACCTAATTAATCTCCAAAATCAAAAAAATAAAAATAGAAGAAATATTTCAACTTTTAAAAATGTAATGTAGAAAGAGGTTTAGGATAGCAGTGTGAGAGATGAGACAGAAACCTCCTCCCCAAATCACACATAATATGAAAATATAGCAAAAACATCAAATCCTGAAAGAGCAACAGGAAAGAAGGCTACGACAGACTGCCTCCAACTTGGGGAAACCAGCAGACCTCAGGGAAAAGGGTAAAGTACCAAAGCTGTGATCTGGACTGACACAAGGCCATCCCCAACCCCAGCTCACCAGAGGGAGGAAGAGAAAGGAAGCAGGGAGGGAGTAGAAGCCTAGGATTGCTGAACACCCAGCCCTGGAGATCTGCTCTGGGAGCACGAACCTACATTACATGGTGCTCTGGAGATTAGTGGGGTTTAGAAAGCTAAGACAGGCAAAATACTTGTAGAGACTAAGATTCCAGCCACTTGTGGAAACAGGGATCCACATCCAGGTGCTCTGGAAGAAAAGAAAGTCAGACAGTCTGAGAGACTTCCTAACAGCAAGAGTGTGGCTAAAGGGTCAAAGATCGCAAAGAGCTTGCTGCTCAGGAAAAAGGACAGGAGGACAAAATTATCAAGGCAAACTCTGCCAAGCAGGTTGGGAACTTTCATAGGCTTCAGGTGCTCCATACCACTGGCTGGCAACAGAGCTATGAGGCCCCCCACAGCGATATGAAGCATATAATGCCTTCCTCCCAGCCAGCACCAGCTTGCAAACAGGCTGCCCCCACCACTGCATCAGGTCAGCCAGAGGGTGGCTCTGCCTAAGTAAGACAAATGTAAAGCATAGAGGCTTTTCACTGTGTGCTCAGCCCACTGACCCTGGCAGGGGAGAAAGGCACTGAATCCAGGAAGCAGAAAAGAGCTCTTGCCTCTGACAGGCACCTGCGCTGTTCACCTGCAACCTCCACCATCGCTCCAGGGGCTGGGCAGTTCCAGAGAGTAGAGATTCTGGGCACTAGAGGTGTCACCTACAAATATGAAACAACAAAGGAACCTGGTTCAAATAAAACTCCCAGAGACACCAGCAAGAGGACCAAGTGAAACTGAACTAATCAATCTTTCTGAAAGAGATATCAAAATAAAAATCATAAACATGCTCAGTGGCTACAGAAAAATATTCAAGAACTAAGGGAGGAACTCAGGAATGATATAAAAACATTGAAGAGCACAGTATCTGAAATGAAACTTACAATGGAGAGATTTAAAAGCAGATTAGAGGAAGTAGAGGAAACAGTAAATGAAATAGAAACAGGAATACAAAGAAGCTAAGGCACAGAGAGAAAAAAGGATCTCTAGGAATGAAAGAATATTGAGAGAACTGTGTGAACAATCCAAATAGAAAAATACTCGCATTATAGGGGTACCAGAAGAAGAAGAGAGAGAAAAAGGAATAGAGTGTCTTTGAGGAGGTGATTGCTGAAAACTTCCCCAATCTGGGGAAGGAGATAGTCTCTCAGACCATGGAGGTGCACAGGTCTCCCAACACAAGGGACCCAAGGAAGACAACATCAAGATATATAATAATTAAAATGGCAAAGATCATGGATAAGGACAGACTATTAAAAGCAGCCAGAGAGAGAAAAAGATCACATACAAAGGAAGATCCATCAGACTATCATCAGACTTCTCAGCAGAAACCTTACAGGCCAGAAGGGAGTGGCATGATGTATCTAATGCAATGAAGCAGAAGGGCATTGAACCAAAAGTAGTCTACAAAGAAAGATTATTACTTAAATTTGAAGGAGGGATTAAACAATTTCATGATAAGCAAAAGCTGAAAGAATCTACCTTGCACAAACCGACTCTCGAGTGTATTTTTGAGGGACTGCTATAGATGGAAGTGTTCCTAAGGCTAAATAGCTGTCATCAGAGGAAATAAAACCACAATAAAGAAAGTATAACAATTAATTACTAAGCAGATGCAAAATCAAATCAACTAACACTGAAGTCAGTCAAGGGATAGACAAAGAGTACAGAATATGATACCTAATATAAAAAGAATGGAGGAGAAAGAAAAAGGAGGAGGAAAAAAAGAACCTTTAGATTGTGTTTTTAATACCATACTAAGTGATTTGAATTAGGCTTAGATAGTAAGGAACTTAACCTTGAATCTTTTGTAACCATGAATTTAAAGCATGCAATGGCAATAAGTACATACCTATCAATAATCACCCTAAATATAAATGGTCTGTATGCACCAATCAAAAGATACAGGGTCACTGAATGGATAAAAAAACAAGACCCATCTATATGCTGCCTACAAGAGATTCACTTAAAATCCAAAGACATACAGACTAAAAGTGAAAGGATGGTAACAGATATTTTACGCAAATAATAGGGAGAAAAAAGCCAGAGTTGCAATACTTGTATCAGACAAAATAGAAATCAAAACAAAGAAAGTAACAAGAGACAAAGAAGGACATTACATAATGATAAAGGTGTCAGTCCAACAAGAGGATATAATCATTATAAATATCTATGCACCCAACACAGGAAAACCTACATATGTGAAACAGATACTAACAGAATTAAAGGGGGAAATAGAATGCATTGCATTCATTTTAGGACATTTCAACACATCACTCACTCCAAAGGACAGATCAATCAGACATAAAATAAGTAAGGAGACAGAGGCACTGAACAACGCATTAGAACAGATGGACTTAAACATCTAAAGAACTCTACACCCAAATGCAGCAGAATACAGATTCTTCTCAAGTGCACATGGAACATTTTCAAGAATAGATCATATTCTAGGGCACAAAAAGAGCTTTTGTAAATTAAAAAAGATTGAAATTGTATGAACTAGCTTCTCAGACCACAAAGGTATGAAACTAGATATAAATTATGCAAAGAAAACAAAAAACCCACAAACACATGGAGGCTTATCAACATATCCTAAATATGGGATTAATGACTAAATAAAAGCAGAGATCAAACAATATATGGAGACAAATAACAACAATATTTCAACACCACAAAATCTGTGGGACACATCGAAGGCTGTGCTAAGAGGAAAGTATATTGGCATACAGGCTTACCTCAGGAAAGAAGAACAATCCCGTATGAACAGTGTAAACTGACAATTAATGATACTAGAAAAAGAAGAACAAATGAGGCCCAAAGTCAGTAGAAGGAGGGACATAATAAAATTAGAGCAAAAATAAATAAAATCGAGAATAATAAAACAATAGAAAGAATCAATGAAATTAGGAGCTGGTTCTTTGAGAAAATAAACAAAAAATAATCCCATAGCCAGACTTATCAAGAGAAAAAGAGAGTCTACACAGATAAACAGAATCAGAAATTAGACAGCAAAATTCACTATGGATACCACAGAAATACAAAGAATTATGAAAGAATACAATGAAAAATTATGTGCTAACAAATTGGATGACCTAGAAGAAATGGATAACTTTATTAAAAAAAATACAACCTTCCAAGACTCACCCAGGAAGAAACAGACAATCTGAGCAGACCAATTAACAACAATATTGAATTCAGATTGATTTGGTAATACCAAGGAACAAAATCCTCAGGCCAGGTGGATTCACCGCTTGAATTTTACCACACATTTAGTGAATACCTAATACCTACCCTCCTTAAAGTTTCTGAAAAATTGGAAGAAAGGGGAATACTTCCAAACTCATTCTATGAGGCCAGCATCACTTTAATACCAAAACCAGACAAAGACACCACAGAAAAGAAAATTACAGACCAATATCCCTGATTAAAATATATGCAAAAATACCCAACAAAATATTAGCAAATCAAATTTAAAAATACATCAAAAATATCATGCATAATGATCAGGAAGGATTTATTCCAGTGATGCAAGGATGGTACAATATTAGAAAATCTTTCTACATTATATACCACATCAGCAAAAAGAAGAATAAAAACAACATGATCATCTTCATAGATGCTGAAAAAGCATTTGACAAAATTCAACATCCATTTAAGATAAAATCTCTCAACAAATGGGTATAGAGGACAAGAACCTCAGCACAATAAAGGCCATATATGACAAACCCATAGCCAACATCATACTTAACAGCAAGAAGCTTAAAACTTTTCCTTCAAGATCGGGAACAAGGCAAGGATGCTCACTCTCCCCACTTTTATTCAACATAGCACTGGAGGTGTAGCCATCACAATCAGAAAACACAAAGAAATAAAAGGCATCCATATTGGTTAGGAAGAATTCAAACTGTCCCTGTTTGCAGATGGCATGGTATTGTACATAAAAAACTGTAAAGAATCCACCCAAATCTACTAGAACTAATATCTGAATTCAGCAAAGTTGCAGGTTACAAAATTAATACGCAGAAATCTGTTGCATTCCTATGATGAACTACCAGAAAGAGAAATCAAGAAAACAATTCCATTCACAATTGCATCAAAAAGAATAAAATACCTAGGAATAAATCTAATCAAGGAAGTGAAAGACCTATACTGTGAAAACTACAAGATACTCATGAGAGAAATTAAAGAAGATACCAAGAAATGGAAACACATTCCATGCTCATGGATAAGAATATTTAATATTGTCAAAATGGCCATCCTGCCCAAAGTAATCTACAGGTTCAGTGCAATCCCTATCAAATTACTAACAGCATTCTTCAGTGAACAACAACAAATAGTTCTAAAATTCATATGGAACCACAAAAGACCCCAAACAGCCAAAGCAATTCTGAGAAGGAAGAATAAAGCTGACAGGATTATGCTCCCTGACTTCAAGCTCTATTAGAATGCCACAGTAACCAAGACAATTTTCTGGTGGCAAAAGAACAGACCCATAGACTAGTGGAACAGAATAGAGAGCCCAGATATAACCCAAGCATATATGGTTAATTAATATGCTATAAAGGAGCCATGGTTATACAATGGGGAAATGACAGCCACTTCATGAACTGGTATTGGCAAAACTGAACAGCTACCTGTAAGAATATGAAACTGGATTATTGTCTAACTCCATGCATGAAAGTAAACTCAAAATGGATCAAAGACCTGAATGTAAGTCATGAAACCATAAAACTCGTAAAAGAAAACATAGGCAAAAATCTCTTGAATATAAACATGAGCAACTTTTTCCTCTATGAATATCCTCAGGCAAGGGAAACTAAAGCAAAAATGAACACATGGGACTACATCAAACTAAGAAGCTTCTGAACACCAAAGGACAACATCAGTAGAACAAAAAGGCATCCTACAGTACTAGAGAATATATTTGTAAATGACATATCTGACAAGGGGTTAACATCCAAAATACATAAAGAGCTCACAAGCTTCAACACCCAAAAAGCAAATAACCCGATTAAAAAATGGGTGGAGGATATGAACAGACAATTATCCAAAGAAGAAAGTCAGATGGCCAACAGGCACATGAAAAGATGCTCCTCATCACTAATGTTTAGGGAAATGTAAATTAAAATGACAATAAGATGTCACCTCACATCAGTTAGGATGGCCATCATCAAAAAGACAAGGAACAACAAATGCTGGTGAGGATATGGAGAAAGGGGAACTCTCCTACACTGCTAGTGGAAATGTAAACTAGTTTAACCATTGTGGAAAGCAATATGCAAGACCCAGGAATTCCACTGCTAGGAATTTACCTGAAGAAAACAAGACCCTGATTCAAAAAGATATGTGCACCCCTATGTTTCTGCAGCACTATTTACAATAGCTAAGATATGGAAGTAACCGAAGTGTCCATCAGTACTTGAATGGATAAAGAATAGGTGGGACATCTACACAACGGAATATTATTCAGCCATAAGAAGAAAACTAATCCTACCATTTGCAACAACATCTCAGTATAATAAGCGAGGAGGAGAAAGACAAGTACCAAATTATTTCCCTCATTTGTGGAGTATAATGATGACATAAAACTGAAGGAACAAAACAGCAGCAGACTCACAGACTCCAAGAAGGGACTAGCTGTTACCAAAGGGGAGGAGTGAGGGAGAGCAGGTGGGAGGGCGGGAGAAGGGGATTGAGGAGTATTATGATTAGTACACATGGTGTGGAGGGGTCATGGGGAAGACAGTGTAGCACAGAGAGGACAAGTAGTGACTGTGGCATCTTACTATACTGATGGACAGTGACTTCAATGGGGTGTAGGGGAGACTTGATAATATGGGTGAATGTAGTAACCACAGTGTTTTACATGTGAAACCTTCATAAGAATGTTTATCGATGATCCATTAATAAAAAAATGTAATGTATTCAGGTTTTAAACAACACTTTTAGTCTGAGTCTGACTTTAAAAAGAAACATTTTGGCCGGAAGCCTCAAAACTTAAGCATCTTATGTTTTGGTTAAGGATTACACCTCATGATTTACTGGTGCCCAGGACTTACATTAAATCAGAACTAACTGGCCATTTGTTAGTAGATAAGTCTTCAGCTAGGCACAGTGGCTTTTCTTGTCCTTGCGGAGCAGACTTAATAAATAAAACCTGCACTCATACTAAAATCGGTCTCAAACTTTGTTCTACCTATTCATAAAATGATCTGGATACACCATGCTTGCAATAATGTTGAAATAGATGGCATTTTGTTGTAGTATATTCTAGTTTAAAATGAGTGAAGTTATATCAAAAGAGGTTCTATACATTTTTATATCCCCATAAATATGCCTGGACTTGAATCCCAAAACAAATGTGAACAAAAACTATTTTTTCTGAGGTAAATGGAAATAGCAACGGGGAAGGTAAAAAGAATAGATGCCAAACAGGCCAGCTGTGATAAAAGAGAAAGTTGGAAAACTACAGCTAGAAACCTAAGCATGAATTCCCTGTTGATCTAGGCTGAGTTGTTTAATAGGTTCTCTGAAGAAATAGGGATATTAATACTACCTTCTCAGATTACTGAGAATGCTCACAGTGGTGGTACCCTGCACAGTGCCTGATGTAATTACAGAAAAATGCTTGTGAGGCTGAGCACCGTGATTCAAGATAGTATACAGGCTCTTATTTTACTGTGCCACACCACATATTAAAAAAAAATCACATATAAAACTCAAGAAAACCGACTTGGGCCTGTTGTAGAACAGAAATCCTAAGTATTTGAGTCATTTGTTGGCTCTGAATCTTAACTGCAACATGGAATCAAGTTTCAGAAGGGAGTAACCTATCACTAGTATATCAACTGCTAATGTTACTGCCATTTTTGGTTCACAGATGACAAGTCCTTAAGAAGAAAAGGTCTCAGTAATATTGAGATATTGTGATTGTTATTGTTTTAAGGAGGGATGAGGTGGCTGATGGTGAGTCAGAGAATGACTATCATAGTTTGGGGAAGGTGGAGAAGCAGTATATGTAATATGGAAAATATCCATAGATTCATAAAAGTGGTGCAAAAACAAAAGGTGGTAGGCCCAATGACAGGCACTTCCTAGATATTTTGGCCTTGAGTTGAGTCTCTAAAGTACCAACTTAAATACATAGCGGTTAGTCAGAACATGTGTATAGAGGCCAAATTATGTTTTTTATAAATCTACCTCATAAAAATCCCTTCTCAGATTTCACAAACTTTATTCAGGTGATTATTCATTATTTGTGTAAATCAATTATTGCATATCATAATTAGGAAGCCACTTAAAAGTGCAGCTGTGTTTTCCAAATGATCCGTATTTCAGTATGATTTTTTCTAACCCTTTGCTGTTGCTTTTATTCTTAAAACCTTTTTAATCACAGATCGATTGAGAATCTGATGAAGTGTGTGCAAATTCCAGGCAGAAAAAAATGCATAAAAAACAAATTTTGTACATGTTTTGAGGGGATTTGAAAAATAGTTCTAATAATTTACTTGAAGGAAACTAGAAAATGAAATTCTGAAGGAGATAACCATGAATCCATAATGAGAAATAAACCAGTAGTTCTAAATATCAGACCACTTCAACCATGGTGAATCTCTGAGTGAATAAAAGCATATGTACCCTCTCCTTACTTATGGTTAAGAATACAGAGTTGGTGCCCGAAGGACCCACAATGAACCATATTGAGCTTCCTCATCAATAAAATGGTGATAATCTTATTGTATTATTCTAAATATTAAATGAGTTGGGAATTGCATATCCCAATCACTTAGTAACCATCTTAGGCTGGGTATCCAATAATTTTTATGCATAAAGTGAAAGCAAATGGCATTTGGAAATTTTTCTGTAATTAAGGAAATGTCACATGGTAGTTAGTCAGCTATTCTATAACCTCAGAGCTCATCTCCTGAGCTCAGCTCAGCCCCTGCCATACTTCTGGTTTTCTCCCCATCCCCTCATCCAGTGGAGCCATGTCAATCACAGTTTATTCCTTCACAGTCAGTGACTTCCCACCCACCATCCAGCCTAATGATTTGTCATTCTAATAAACTAGTTCATGCTAATGAGCCAAGAGTCAAGATGTACCTCTTTTACTGCTCACCGAACCTCTGTTCTCCAGTATTCCTTTATATGTTTGAGGAGGTATGTTCTATAAACTAGCTCTTCACCATATTTGATCCTTAGTTCAATTAATATTTATTAATCTATCATATACCAAGAAATATGCTTTACCTAGAGGAGAGGGAGTTTCAGTCAGGGAGAAAAGATGGTAGAAATATAAATACAAGTAAATTAAGGACACTTTCCTTAATACAGTGAGTTAATTATAGTTGTGAAGTTAACAAACTTGGTAGGAAGGAATTGGGATTAAGAAATGAGTCAAAGATACGATTTTGGGGAAAAGGAAAATTCAAGTAGCTTAAGTAAGAGCATTTAGGCATATGATTTCATAGTAATAGGTACAGATTTGTAGATTATTGAGTGAAAGGCACAAAGAATTTTAATTAAAATGGAAAGTGGTAGAATATTAAATAAGAAAATGAGAATATTTGCAATTAACTCAAGGAAGATATTATGCATCAAAATATTCATTTTTTAAATATATAATTCTTTTACTTATTCTCTTCCTAGAAAATATAATTATTTACTTATATTTTCTTCTGATTTATGTAGATTAACTTTAAAAGTGTAATTGCTGAATTTAAAAAATGTTTCTTATAAAGTTTTTCTTTCAGAAGTTGAAGACTCCAGTGAAATTTGAAATATTTAAGCAAATGATTTAATGTAGACTGTACAGAGGTTATTTCTTCAGTGAGACATATTTCAAATAAATGGCAGTATTGAGAAAGTGAAAAGGAATCAGTTTGACTTTAAATGAATAATATTGCTCACCAACAAATGTGCAAGAAACTTGAGAGTACATAATCACTCTCTCCCTCATAAACTCAGCTTGATTCTATCCCCTAGAGGAGGGAAGGTCCCTATATGTCCACCATGGCTGTGTGACAAGAGGGAAATGCTCTAGACACATAAGCACAAATTCTCCTTGTCACAGCCTCTAATATCCAAACAAGTGTCAGTGAAGCAATGAAAATGTTGAGGGCTCCTTCTCTCCCTAACAGGTAGTCCCTGTTGTTCCTTTCCAGAATTACTTGTTTTTGAAGCAGAATACACATATCTCAACAACTGCAACTAGAAATCAGAGGTTTTTTTTTAACATATACAGACAAGCATTAATCCCAGGTGACCTTCTGAAGGTAGAGGCCCCATGATGATCATTGGGCATCATTCAATGATAAGTTTTACTCCTTTGTACTTAAGAATAAACATGTGAGCAAAGTCGAACTTAGTATAGTCTTATTTTTGCTTCAGGTGATTTTTAAAAATAACTGTCTAAAGTCTATGAAATCATGCCATTTCTATTTTATGCACACTTCTGTAAATCATAAGTATATCCTTTGAGCTTTGAGGAGTAAATGAGTTTACAAACATCAATCACTTTTTGCGTGTATTCAGTGTTAGTCGTTTGAATGTGTGGTTATATTGACTACAGAATTAAACAATCTATACATATTGCCATGCAGAAAGTTACACAGTTTATTTGGTTTCTTTATGTAACAGTGTAAGGAATATTTATTGGACTAAATAAAAAGAAACATGGAAACAAAGAATAAGAACAAAAAACTAAAAATACTATTGAGTAAGTATCCCAGATAGGTTATATATTTTTCCAATATAAACTATATGAAATATATTAGTACTCACATTTTTAAGATGAGAAAAGGGAAGGGTAAATATTAAATAACATAATTAAGTAAACATGTATTATTCAATTTTCCCATAATTGTAAAAGAAGACAATAATCCATTGAAAGTGAAATGAGGTGAATTTTGAGTGCCACTAGGCATAAATTATGTATTCATAGTAACTTTATTTAAACAAAAATGTGTTAATTTGTCTATTAAACAAGATTAAAAAAATTGTAGAACATCTATTGCTTATTTTATAACATAGAATGCAGTTTGTGTTTCTATTCCATTACACATTCAACAGGTTTATTTGAATTTTACTGTAAAGACAATTCAGTCATTAATTAAAACTGGATATGTGCCTTCCTGAAAATTGTCTTACTGTAGAAATTTTGATGAAGGTTTCCTGTTATAACTTATAGAAGAGAAGTAGAGTATAAACATTGTCAAAAATGTAAGTCTTTTATGTAGGACACAGCTGGTTATAAACTATTTCAAGAAAAGAGATGGATTGGGAGGAAAACTACAAACATACTAATCAATATAGCAGCAAAACGGTCCTTTTTCAAGTATATTAATCTTAAATCTGTCTTCATTGATTAAATAAAGATATTGTCTTGATATTCAAATCCACAAACGTGATTATTTTACAATAGAGTTTCATGAATAACTTAGAAGACTCAAAGTTTAAGTGACCCTTAACATAAAATCAACATAAAGATATGGTTAGAGTTTAATTGACAAAGACAATCAGTGTAAAATCTTGTCTTCCAGCTCTTTTACCTTCTTTTTTATAAGTTGCAATAATGCTTGAATCTGACAAATATCTTTAAATTAAATTCAGTTGGTGAACCATACTGTATTCTCCTCTTTTACATTGCATAGATCTCTGTTTAAATTTGACCTAGAGCCATGGAAACTTGGACTAACATTAAAAGCCTAGTTAAGTTTTACCTTCTAAGATCATAAAATTTGTGATGTCTTATTTGCTCTAATATAAACCTTTCAAAGGTATGCTGTGGATCTTAGTTCTCACAGAGTGTAAATATAATTCTGTTTACAGTGACCTATATAATCTTAAGGATGGTACTGTAAAATATAAACAAATAATATAATAATAAACCATGCACTAATATTTCAATTAAAAAGGTTATTTATGTTTAACTTACATCCTGGGACATTAAAATTGAATTTTCACACACATACAATCATGCAAACCCACTCTGTTTTTCCTGTAATGATGACATATACTCATGATGATAGGTAAGGTCTTGTTTATTTGTAATAAAGTAATTAAGATACTAAACTATGTATACCACAAAGCCTATCATAACATAATTTCTGTATCAATTTTGCTTTTACTCCCACATGTTCCTGCATCCAAAAAGACATTTTCAAACAAAGTGAGTCTGCAACACAAATAAGTTCTGAACTTATGTATTAAAAAAAGTCACCCTTGCTAAGACTTTCCAACATGATCAAGGTTGTAGAGCCCTGAGTGCGGGACTTAAAACACATGCAGTTGGGGAATTAGGCTAGAGGAATCTACACTTGAAGCAGTTTTAACATATATTTGTTTGAATTGAATGGAATGCAAATTAGTTTAGGATTTGTTTGTTTTTACATGTAACATATTATCTCAAGAACAGATCCATATTTAGCATTGTCTTCCTAAAATAATAACAAGCACATTACAATAAACAATAGAATTTGACTTTGAAAATATCAAATATTTTGAAACATTAGCATTTTCCATCCTTTCTATTGATATAAATGAGGATTTAATAAGATGTATGTGTACTTACTTTAAAATTCAGGCAATAACATAGAATATGCCGTATAAAGGGCACTTTATACAAAATAATCTAATAATTTTGATCTCATGGCTTGTATCCATATAATTCATATTTCTATTAGAAATTCAAATACTAGTATGTTTTTTATTATATAATGCAAGGAAATTTTGTATCACATGTCATTAGTCACTTTCCAAATTGGTAGAAAAAGTATTTTTATCTACTATTTATTAACTTTTTCTACACTTATTCTACTTTTTATTCAAATTCAAATATTATTATTTTAATATACTCTATAAACAAATTTACACAGATAAATGATAATTAATAGGAACAGTTATATCTCAAAACCCTGATATTTAAACAGGCTCCAAAGCATAAGTTTTCATTAAGAAAACCATCTACATTTAGCTATAAGTTTGAATGATTACAAAAACATAATCTGATTCCTCTATGTATATATATTCCAAGCACACACATATACAAAATTATATTTTAAAAATATTTTTTTAAAATTGAAATGTTGAAATACATTCATTGAGAATAATCAATTTTACACATCAGGGCTTTCTTAAGCTTTCACTTTTTAAAAACAAAATTTAAAAACACTTATAAAAGTCAGTCTAATGTCAATGCACTTTTGCTTGTTCTATGACATTTGAAAAATGTGTCTGTAAGAAAGAATTCCAAAATGTATCAGAGGAAATAATGGAATAGATGATAATTTTTCAAAAGTGATTTTAAAACAGAAGAAAATTATTCTGCCAAACCTCTAAATGTCTCAGTTTAGCTATAAAGATCATTAAGAGAGGCTGTATAACAATAATTTTGACATTTCTCCATTTTTAATATAGCAGAAATAACAAAAAAAAATTGTACCTTATAGTTCACTTTATGAATGCTTGGTGATATGTCTTCTTACATGTTGCTGTGGTTGTGTCCTGAAAAGAAAAAAAAAGGAAAAAACATACAAAACCTCATCGAATGTATGCAGAGTTATAAACAAAGTCATTGTAAATTACTCCAAGCACTCAGGATTCCAATTCAAGACAACACAAGGGGGGGTGGATAACAAATATAATTCTTGAAAAGGTAAAATATTAAAGGGTTTGAGTAGCAAATATATATATATATATATATATATATACATATATATTTTAAGGGAATAGCCTTTTTTGTCAGAGACCCCAATTAGAATCTCAACTCTCAGTTAGCTGTGAAATTCTGGGCAATTATCATCTCTGAACCACTGTTACTTCAACTGATTAAGATGGATATGATATGGCCTTTGTAGAGTCCTGATTATTAATGTGTTATAATCCATTTGAAGCACTTTACACTGTGCCAAATATATGGTTAAAATTAATTTTAAAAATGTATTAGTTGTGATAAATAAAATAATATTTAAAATAGTCATTATTGATAATATGTATTATAAATTCAATAATGAAGGTATTTTGAAACCAATAAAATATGAAAGAGATTAGAATAGAAATGCAAGAACAGTCAAATCTCAACTAAAATGTAATATATATAACAAGGGTGTGTGTGTAAATCATAAGAACATTGTTCTACAATTTGACAGTTAGATATTTGAAGAAATTCATTAAAAATGTCATATTTTATAATGTGTACAACATAATTTCAATTGCATTGAAGTATTAACATTGAAAAGAAAACATTAAAAGACAAAAATTAAAAGGCAAATGTGTTAACTCAGAAGGTAATGGAGGCCTTTCAGGACCTAAAAGCAAATGGCATAAGAATATTCTTATTCTTAGCAATATCAGCTTAACAAGTCCGTAGGTGACAATGAGATTTGATATGTTCTCTATTTCCTAAAATTTGTGAAAATGGCATTTATAAAGATCAAACAGATGCTTCACATACTTTAAGAATAAGTTAATATGAAAAGCTTATTCCTTTAACAATTATGTTAGTGAGTGTGTACTGTTATGTATTAAATACTATTATTCATACCTGGGACAAGCAGTGAGCAAGAAATAAAGGCACCTGTACTTATGAACTTGTATTTTGGGGAGTGAGAGGGGTGGAGAGACAAAAACATATACCAAGTATGTACGCTAAGTAAATATATGTTGCATGTAAGATCATCAAAAGTGCCATAAAAAAATTGACAGAAAGGGGTTAAGTATTACTGGCCTTCATCCAAGGAGAAATGTCAAGATAGATGACTTTGGCATCCAGGAGAAAAATTGGAACTGAAGAAAAATATTTGGTAATAATGTTCTGTGAGTCTGGAAGTGGTAATCTAAGGTTGGAGCATATACAAAAAACAAAGTGAAGGACTGAGCCCTTTCAGGTCAGAAAATGGGAAGAAACAGTCACTGAAATCAGAAAACTAGGACAATGTGGTTTGATGTCCAGGGAGTACTGTGAAGAGAAAGAGATTTAAAGTAGTTTAGAGTTCTTGATTATCTATCTATCTATCATCTATCTATCTATCTATCTATCTATCTATCTATCTATCTATCTATCTATCTATCAATCATCTATCATCTATCTATCTATCATCTATCTAATCTCTCATCTATCCATCACCTACTTACCTATCATCATCTACTGAAGCAAAAAGTCTCAGATTCCTTTAGAATGAGTACCATTTAGAAGCTTCTGCCCCCCTAATTACCTACAAGTGTGTTCTCTCATACTTATATTTTGGAACTCTGACCTTTTCAATATGGCGTTTCATATAAGAGTAGGTAGAACATAATGTGATTGACTTCTAAAGTTGATTTTAGGAATTAGTTATGATACAATGTCCAGGTGCCCTGTTATTAGGATCTAGGATCATTCATTAATTGGGCATGACACATGGTACCATCACAGCTCATTGTGCATGATTTGAGTTGAGAAGCAACAAGGGTTTCCAAGGAGTCATTCTTAAGAATTTGGTTATTTGACTATTTTACCAGAGGAAAACTCATATATGAGCACACCAGGACCAATCCATATATAGCTTACATTATCTGCTTATGTCAACATAGGCCTATTAGAAATTAGGCCAATAACGTGGCCAATCATACGGCCTAATGCTAACACTGACTCAAATTGTGACACAGTCCCCTAATTTCACTGTTTAAAATCTGGCAAAAAGAAAATTAGTTTATAATCATTCTTAGCATGTAGAAAACTATTCCATCACCCAGGAGATGTCACCAATGAATAAAAACTCTTCCTTCTGTGCTACATACATGTATTCAGATAGAAGGTCTGAATTCTAGTCAAATTCTTGCTGGAAAGAATTTATAATATTTTCCCCTTATTAAGAAACATGTATTTCACTTTAACATTAAACCACACTATCTTGTCTCTACTTCAGCTATTTCTATGTGCCTAATACTTTTAATGCAACAGTTATTTTTTAGAGACAATTTCAACAAGTATTCAATTGTACTTCTGAACTCTTAAACTACCAAAAAAAGTACACTTCTAACTAGAGAAGGAATGCATTAGAAATATATATGTAGTCACATAAAAATGTATTCTCAGTTACTATATAGGTCACTGTTTCAAAGCTAGTCATGTCACCTTTCATTCCACTTGATTTCAATTCACTTTCTAAATTACAAACTAATGATATATTTGAAATACTAAAATTTCTACAAGTTGTCCAAAACTAACAACAGCAAAAAAGGGAAGGATAGTGTATTACAACAATATTAAAATCCTTTGATATGATTTTAATTTATTAAAACCTTGTTTTTTTAGAGCAGTTTAAGGTTCACAGCAAAACTGAAGGAAAGGTATGGTGATTTCCCATATACTTCCTGCCTCAGCACATGCACAGTCTTCTATTATTAAAATCTCCCACCACAGAGATACGTTTGTTACAATTCATGAGCCTATATTGACATACAATAATTACCCAATGTCTGTAGTTTACATATGGTTCACTCTTGGCATATTCTATGGGTTTGGACCAATGTATGACAAGTATCCATCATTATAGCATCATACAGGGTATTTTTCACAGCCCTAGAAATCCTCTGTGCTCTAACTATTCATCACCCTCACACCCGAGCAAACATTGAACTTGTTTACAGTTTCCATAGTTTTGCCTTTTCCAGAATGGCAAAAGCCTTTTGGCATGTAGCCTTTTCAGATTGGTTTATATTATTTAGTAATATGTATTTAAGTTTCCTCCATGTCTTTCCATGGCTTGATAGCTCATGTTTTTAGTGCTAAATGATATTCCATTGTCTGGATGCAACACAGTTTATCTGATCATCCACTGAAGGACATCTTGGTTCTGTGCACATTTTGGCAATTATAGAGAAAGCTACTATAAATGCCTGCATGCAGTATTTTTGTGGACATAAGTTTTTCATTCCTTTCGATAAATACCAAGGACTATGATTTTGAATCCTATGGTAACAGGAGGTTCAGTTTTATAAGATGTTGCCAAATTGTCTTCCAGAGTGATTGCACCATTTTGCATTTCCACCAGCAATAACTGAGAGTTCCCGTTGTTTCACATCCCCACCATCATTTGCTGTTGTCAATGCTCTGAATTTTGGCTATTCTAATATGTGTGGTGACATCTTATCATGTTTTAATTTGAATTTCCCTAATGACATATGATGTGGAACATGTCATATGTTCACTTGCTGTCTCTATAATCTCTTTGGTGAGGTGTCTATTAAGGTCTTTGGTCCATTATTTAAACAGATTGTTTTCTTATTATTGAGTTTTAAGGGTTCTTTGTATGTTTAGGATAATGATCCTTTATCAGATGAGTCACAAATATTCTATTCTAGTCTGTGATTTGTCTTCTCATTCTGTTGATATTGTCTTTTGAAGAGCAGAGATTTTAATTTTAATGAAGTCCAGCTTATCAAATATTTCTTTCATAAATTGTGCCTTTGATGTTTTATCTAAAAAGTCATTACCATATCCAAGTTCATCTAGATTTTCCTTATGTTTTCTTCTGTGAGTTTTATAATTTTTCATTTTATATGTACGTTTATGATCCATTTTGAGTTAGTTTTGTAAGAGGTGTATAGTCTTTGTCTGGATTCATTTCTTTACATGTGGATGTCCAGTTGTCTCAGCACCTTTTGTTGAAGAGATTGCTTGTTCCATGGTATTGCTTTGCTCCTTTGTAAAAAATCCTTTGACTGTATTTATGCGGGTGGGTCTGAGTCTGGTTCCTTTATTCTGTCCTACTGATCTACTCATTACTTCTTTCATGAATACTGCACTATCCTTATTATTGTAGATTTACAGTAAGTCTTGAAGTCAGCGTCAGCCCTCCTACTTTGTTCTTCCCTTGAGTAGTGTGCTGGCTGTTCTGGGTCTCTTGCCTCTCCACATAAACTTTAGAATCAGTTTGGTGATATACACAAAATAACTGATTGGGAGTGCATAGAGTCTATAGATCAAATTGCGAAGAAATGATATTTCAAAAGTATTGAGTTTTCCTATGCATGAATACAGAATCTCTCCAGTTATTTAGTTCTTAACTTTATTCATCAGAATTTTGTAGGTTTCTTTATTTATATCTAGAATATATTTTGTTGTTTTTTTTTACCTAAGTATTTCATTTCTTGAGTACTAATATAAATGCTACGGCATATTTAATTTCAATTTCCACTTGATCATTGCTAAAATATAGGAAAACAATTGACTTTTATATATTAGCTTTGTATCCTACAACCTTGATATAATTGCTTATTAGTTGCAGAAGTTTTCTGGTCAATTCACTTGGATTGTCTATCAGAACAAACGCGTCATCTGTGAACAAAGACAGGTTTATTTCTTCCTTCTCAATCTTTGTACCTTTTATTGTATCTTTTATTACCTTTCCTTTTCTTTTTGCATTAGCTAAAACTTTCAAAAGATGTTGAAAAGGGAGTAGTGAGAGCGAACATCCTTGATTTGTACCTAATCTTAGCAAGAAAGCTTCAAGTTTCTCACCATTAAGTATGATGATATAATTTTTGTGTTCTTTAAGAGCCATGTTAACCCAAAATGAGAATTCAATTGTTTTTGTTTGCTCTGAGAATTGAAATTTATTGATAAACATCTCAGTAAGGAAAAAAGTGTATTTGAAGATCTATGTTGCTATAAGCTCCTCTCACAAGGTTATGCCCTTCTCCCAGAAAAGATTAATTCAATAACTCATTCTCACTGAAGTGTATAAAGGTTTGGTCTTCTCATCCCAAGTAGAGAGAGCATCAAAGGGTCATCCCATCATCAGAACTCCCCATATTGTCTATTGAGACCTGTTTTGCAATTACCTCAGAACTTGCCTTCTTTCTCTGCTCAATTCTACTTTTCTTTCTCTTTCTTTATACATGTTTTCATTCAAATATTACAGGCCAATTAATCTCCTGCACATTATCTCCATCTCATAGTCTTCATCACCTGTAAGTCAAGCTGCAAAAGAGTTCACACACTCCTTAACTTTACTGCACATATGGTGGGAAGGCAATAGGTTCTGAAGTCACATTTAAGAACTTGAGTTATGCACATACTAGCTGAATTACGGTCCACAAATGACCTTTTCTGACCCTTTGACCTAGAGGTTACCTTGAATGGCACTAAAATAATATACTTCATGAGCCTGCTGAGTCATGAACAGGCATAGAAATGTGAAATATCAGGTTTGTTTCAGTGTAAATCAATTGGGAGTCTCCACAGAAGTAATTCAAAACTATTTAAAGATTTATGTACAGTAAAACTCTTTAGAGAATCTTTTGTGATGAAGAAAGAAAATGAAATATAAAATATTCAAAATTATGTATGTTCATAGGTAGCCAATAAAATTATGTCTTTAAAGGTTTTAAGAACATGGAAAAATATTTATGACATAAGAATAGTAAACAGGTACATACGAATTTTCATTAATGCCTGAAAATATATAATATTCATAGAAGGAGGAAAATGCTCCCAAAATATCAGAGGAAAAATGAATGAAGCATCAAAGGAAAGAGCAATGGGAGTTAATGTTGGAAAATTGTCCAAATGACTCGAGTACCTGGCAAAGCGGTTTGTTCTTTATTCTAAATTTAGGGTGCTAATTTAAGATTATTCTTTCTGAAATATCCTTTTATCATTTATTTTCTTGATTAAAATATGCTTATACTTTCTTAGTGTCTAATTATACATAAGAATAATCTATGGAAATTCTATGAAGTGAATGTCTGGCTCTGCCTGAGATTTTAGTTGAGGGTTGAAAAATTTTGATGGATTGAATGATCAGAGATTTATAAATAGCAGTGGAAAAGTTGTACATGGTATGCATAATATGAGGAAAGAGGGAACAGAAAGAGCAAGAAAGACCTGTTATTATTTGTATTAATGTTGCTGTAGATGTAAGAATAAACAATTATGTTAATTGGAGTGATAACAATGGAAATGATGGGGGAAGGATGAATGAGAAAACTATGCTAACAGAGTCTCTTTGATATGGTACTTTAAACAAGGGAGTCTGAAACATTGAAAAACTGTGGTAATTCTGAAAATACATAAGTTGTTTCATTAGAAAGGAGAATTGGAAAAGCTAAGTAGATTAGTGTGGTGTGTTTGTGTGTTAGAGAAAGAGATTTCAAGACACAAATATCTCCATGTAGACATATAAAGAAGACTGAGATGTTGATAGATGCAGATATAGGCAAAAACAGAAAAGTAAATCAAAGTAAAAATAATAATATAGCCACAGAAATAGACAAAAATCTGAGAGTAAGACCAGATGTTAACAACCTTTCTTCAATGAAATTCCCTTTTAAAAGGAAGCAGAGAAGACAATGTTAAATCAAAGAACAAATTAAGGCACATTTATCTCCAGAATGAAAACCTGAGGGTCAAAGTAACCATCCATTGGAGAACTCAAGTATCCCAGATTTTGACTTGTAAAGCACTTTTCTTTATCAATATACTACATTCTAAACATTATAAACAACTTGATGATATGACTCAAATATACAAAGAAAAGGTTATAGTTTACATATTCAAGGAGATCATAGTGTAATGGTGATAAAGCAGCAAAATAAAATACAATGTATGAAGAGCTGGAGGAGGAAATGTTACGGAAGACTTCATGGAGGTTGTTCTACTAGAATAGGAACTTACCAGATGGGCTGTTGGGTGAGAGGTTTTCATAACAGAAAAAAAGCACTTGTACAAGAGAAACTTTTCATCCAGGTAATTTTCAATGGAGGAGGAACAGAGAAAGGTAAAACTATTTCCTCATCACCTATTCACTCATTAATTTGTTAACTATCTTTACTATGCCATGTTGGTTTCAGTATTCTAACTGAATTTAAATGCAGAACGGGCAAATCTATCATGTTCAAAGTTGTAAGCACTTACAATGTTGAAACTGTACATAAATTTGGATATTTTAATGCTCTGTTTAACTTGTAAATGAATAATTCAAGCATTGTATAGACTCTGAAATAATCCACTAAGTAATTCTTGATCAAATTAACTGGCATTCATGGTTATGGTAACTTATTTTTCAATATGATACCTAGTACCTATGATGTGAATGTTTGTCATTATCATTATTATTATCATACTTATTCCCAATATTATAACCATTACACAGAAAGAGTCCTAAAACTAGTCAAATTGCCAAGATATGGCTGTTGGCTGGTTTGGGGGTCCAAAGACCTCAGAGCAAGCTGGCATTAGTCATCAAAGGGAACTCAAGGTATTTTGACCCTGAGATTCATATGAGATCAAGCTGTAGTTGAAATTTTGACTTTAGCTAGTAAAAGCCTGAACAGAGAACACAGTTAAACCATTCCTAGACTCCCAACCCATGGAAACTTCGAGATGATTTGCTACATACAAAGCATAGAAAATAAATGCAGATTTTGGTACTTGGAATTTGAGTGTTGCTACAACAAAAAACACTACTTAAAAAAGTGTGTGAATGGCTTTGATACTAGGAAGTTGGTGAAAACTGAAAGAGTTTTAAGGATCATGAGAAAGAAAACCTAAGTTCCCTTGAACAGACTGTTAGTTTGAAATATGAATTTTGGAGGTGCTGCCAGGGAGGGTTCAGAAGGAAGTGAGCAGTATGTGATGGAAAACTAGAAGAAGGGAGACCTCTATAACAGAGTTCTCTACAGTGACGCAAGAATAGTAAAACTGTGTTCTCTATGAGGGAATCAGAACTTACAAGTGACGAACATGCCCATATAGCTAAATGCTAAAAGCTCTGCCTGGTTTCTTCTTGCTTATTATAGTAAAACATGAGAGGAAAGAGACAAATTGAAGGAAGAATTCTTAAATGATAAAGAAGCAGAACTAGGTGGTTTTGAACGTTATTGGCTTATATAGATGGCAAATATGTCAAAATTCATAAGTGGCTGCCAGAAGTGTAACATAGCAAAGACACAGAATATAACTGTGCAACCTTTAGATAAAACCTGAGAAAGATCAAAAGGCCAGAGAATTCACTGACACTAAATGCCTTGGAGGAGCTTAAGGGTATGCATTAGGGATTTTTCTCAACCAAAAGCCCAAGAGATGAAGTCAAGAGCTGCAAAAGCTTTTTTCCAGTCTGACACCTGATGAGGAAAAACCTATTTCAGACTGTTGTGGACTAGTTGTTTCTGCTTACTTTCCATTTTTCTTAAATCAGATTGTTTATAACTATTGTCCTCTTCCTGTCCTGCCATTGTAAATTGGGAGTGACGAGATCTGGTGACTTGTCCCTTTAGTGTCCCAGGTCCGCAGATGGAGAAGAATGTTCCCCAGGAGCTCTACTTAATAGATTACATCCAGGACTCTCATCTACACCTGGACCTGATTCAGCTTTTAGGACTAGGCTGATGCTGTAATGGAATAAAACTCCTGGAATCCTGGCAGGGGGTGAATATAATTTGTATTTCAGAAAGTCTTAAGTAGCTGGGGGTCAGATCCCCAACCCCTGCTGTATCAGCCCCTGAATAGTCATCCCCACTTAAGTGTAGGCAAGGCCTAAGAGTATAATGGGATAGCCAGTGCATGATTATAGTGTGTTATAAAACTCCCTTGTAGCAGCTGCTCCTCCCCAATGGTTTTGCACAGATTAAATTGCCATGTTTGGTTCAAACTTGAGGACTACCTCCAGAAGCTGAGAGAGATACCTGGCTGACAGCCAGCAAGAAGTTGGGGATTTCAGCCCTAGAAGTGTGGAACTAAATTCCGCCAGCAAAGAATGAGCTTAGAAGAATATCCTGAGCCTCAAAGGGCATCACAGACCTCTTCAACTCATCATTCAACCTTGTGACAGCCGGCTAACCCAGGCATAGACCCCTGAGCCGAAGAAACTATGAGATAACAAATATATATTTAACCCACTAAGTTTGCGGTAATTTGTTCCCAGAAATAGAACAGTAATAAAACTACCCTCAAAGTGATATTACAAATCAGTGAATTTCTAAATCAGCTTTACTTACATAGTTAAAAGTGTATGTGTTTATTTTTACAACCCAAAAGATTTTTTCTTCTGCATTATTCTTTTGAGAATGTTAAAAATTATTAGTAGAACATTTCACTAAAAATTTCAAATATTTTAAAATGTTTTCACACTAAAAACAGGAAAAACAAAATGAGTTGCACAGAGCATTTGGAATAAGAAAATAAAGACATTTTACTTATGAAATGTTTTTATAGTCTCTATACATTGACCATGATAATTCATCCTTTACTTTAGCATACAGAATGTAGAAATTGACTCTATGCCATACATAAGCATTGCTACAGAAAACAGTCACACTCCATGCGTGTGGCTTGGCTTTGTACTTCAAACATAATAATGATAAAACAGAACATTTTGACGGAATTACATTGGGAAGTCATCAGCAATACAACTCCACTACATAATATAATTAGGTGTGCAATGTATAAATAATTCCTTGCTCCTTGATACAACGTACTGCTTGTTCATTAGTATAAGGGTCATTTGTAAGCCAATTTTGTTATTACCCTGAAATGACATTGTTGTAAAATTGTGATAAAGGGGAAACCATAAATTGGGAAAGAATTTTAATGGACATTATCTTCAATAGCTAATGAGATGTGCTAATTATGTTCTTAAATGACAATGATTAAGTAGCCCTAACATAAAGGGCTCATGGAGCAATAACTAGGCCAGTCCCCTTTAATGTGTTTTCATAATGTTGGAAGGGACACAATAACAGAGCCATAATTATGTTATGTATAATATTATTCATTAAAAATGTCTATCTAAGTTATATCAGATTTTATGTTGTTTTTCCATATGATATGTTTGCATAAAAATCTAGGGCACTGAAAATATGACATAGAATATTGTATTAAGGGCATAGTATTTGAAGTGTGTCCCTAGACCCCTGGAGATCCCTGAGAATCTATTAGGAGATGTGTGAAGTCTAAACTATTTCCACAATAATTAAGTGTTATAATTACTGTATTCACTGTGTTGACAGTAGCATGGATGGTTGAAAAACATTGGTAGGTAAAAATGTTGGTTCTTTAGCACAAACCAAGGAAATGGATCTTCAACTCTATACACATGCAGGAAGGACAGATAGAAAGAAATAAAAAAGAAAGAGAGAAAAAAATGAAGGAAAGAAGAAACAATGTAAGGAAGAAATACAGTAAGGGAGAAAAAAGTTAATTTCTTCACAAAAAATAAAAAAGTATATAAATAATATGTATATGTACCCTTGAGTACACATCATTTTTATATTCTGTGCAAAGAAATGGAAATACTGATGAAGCACTTCTGCTGTATTCTGTGATGGTCATCTCTAGGAAACATACAGGTGTGGTTGTTTGAGTTGTAGGCTGTGAGCTACAGTATCTGCTCTTTATCATGAAATACCAATTTTACTTGACATCGTGTCAGACAAACAATGGCTACTTAGGTTTTGCTATTTGTAGATATTTCCTTGAATGTGAACAGAGAAAGCTTGCTACTTCAAAGACAATAAAGAAATGATTGTCAATGATTCAATATTTCAAGCAAAAATTGAAATTTTGGAAAACTTATGTCTATCCCCATAAGTCTGACCACTTTCCAATTCTTAAAGATTTTTCTTATGAGAATGTGAGTAACCGTAGCAAATTTTATTTTTAATAATGCAATTTGTCAATATCTGGAAAATTTGCATATCTTAGGGAACCAATATTTCTCAAATAACCAATGTACAATGTTACAAAACCATGCATAGGTAAAGGACTTTTCAATTACTGACTTTTGGTGTAGTATCAAAGAAACAATTATTGGAAAATAAAATTAGAATGCCCCTCTCTCAACTACATATCTGAGTAAGGCCAGATTTTTTTTCCTATGCTTCAACTCAACCATATCATAACAGTCTGAATGTAGAAGGAGATATGATGATCAAACTTTCTTCTATTAAGCCAAATATTAGACATATTAAAAAAAGTAAAACAAAGCTAAACTTGTTAATTTTAAAAATAATTAAAAAAACTCTCAGTTTTTATTTCTAAAATAACAAACATTGACTTATATAAGTCATATAACAAAAGGTCTTTGGGACTTCAATTTTAAGACTCAAAGGGGTGGTATTCACAGTAATTTAAAGTCAGTAGATATGCTGACTCCTTGATGGAAAGAGTTTTGAAGAGTAAAAGAACATAGCTGTGAATGTGGTTTCAATCAACATGAACATTGCATTAAATAAGTTCAATTTTGAAAGGCATGAGTCATTAGAAATACAGTGAACATTTAGCAAAATGGAAGAAAAAGTGTTTGCCTCTTGGCTGGAAGTTGATATCTGTTGGGTACTAGGGACAAGATTGTGATTTGACATGTCCCTTCAATTTTGGGTATAAAATACCTGCTTCAATGGCAGAATAGGACCAATTCAGAATATTTTTAAAATTTAAAAATCATTTTAAAATAGGAAGTTGATAAAAAAAACAATAGTTTGAAATTAATGGGCAAAATAATTATAATAAATCTGTAAAATCATTTATTTTATTTGTGAGATCTAGTCATATATTTAGCTATTTTTAGAATTAGGAAAACACTTTCAACAATTTTTATCATTAAAATATTTGATACTAAGTAAAATACAACTCAGCAGGAAAAACAACTTGTGAGAAAAAGATACTTCCTTCAAGTATTCTTCAAGTATTTCATTTTTAAATGTAAATGTTACAAATTGAATTCATTGTATGGTTTTAACATAAATGTTACAATGGTTGCTCTATTGTCCATATAGGAATGCACAATTATATATATAAAAATAAGAATTCCTTTTCTAGAAATATGGCAGGCTAAATCCCCACAGAAAGCAATTCAAATGTTTGGGAGGCTATTGCAATGAAATCTTAAATGCACCCTCTAGCTGGTATCAAGGTATAAAATACTCAGACTACAGGGTTATCCATGTAGGAATCCAGGAGATATTTGCTGAGTCCATGTAGCAGCACATTAATATGGGGGATTTGGGGGGATAGAGCCTCTGAGGCCAAAATGCAAGGAGGAGACTTCACATAAGAATCAAGCAAATAAAGAGACAATGAAACAACACACACACACACATACACACACACACACACACACAAAACCACAAAACCTGGACCAACCAGCTATGGTGCCAGAATAATGTCAGATTAGAAGTGTAACAGCTCCTCACTGCTCCTAGGAAACAAGCAGGAAGATACAGACAAAAAAATTTCCCATGAGAATTTATAAGAACAAATATGCCCAGATTCACACTAGCTGTGATATTTCTTGATAAATGCAGTATCAAGTATTATATGTTATTAAACATAACAAAATAAGTAGAAGTCATTCTTTAGGTAAATGGTAAAAGTTGTCATATTGGGTTAAAAATGTATACTTGAAAACTGTTTAGAACAGACTCACCTAATATGTAAGAGGGAAAAAGACCCAAAATAGAGTAAGTATGGACCAAAAATAGGCTGAGATATTCCTACATATATTTTAAAAAGTTGATTTTAGGACAAAAGGAGAAAGAATTCTGGGAGATTAAGAAAAAGGACTTGTCATGACAAAAGTTACAATTTACAAGAAAGAAAATGACAGGATTACAGTGATAATATCCCTATATACAGGTTTTTCTATTTTCCCATTCTTAAAAGAAGAAAAATTATAGTAAACATGTTATTTTTCCCTAAAACTCTTCAAGCATCAGTAAAATTCCAAATTATTTTAGGAATTTCATAAGCCACTTCTGAAATGCATATAGATATGCAAAGTTCAAATATAGTCAAAACACACTTGAACAGGAATCTTAAGTAGGACAAACTTTTTCTACATAAGAGAGAATTTTAACACAACATAGTTATTTCATGCAATACTGACATTAAGAAAGACAGCTTTGGTAATCAAACAGACCAGAGAGCCTAGAAAAACATTCAAACATATGTGGATACCTGATATATGACAGGGCCAATATTATTAGCAAAATGAGATGAACTTTTCAATAAATATTGCTTGGATAATTGGTTAAACATATAGGAAAAAAGTAAAAATATTCCTTCTATTACACAACAGAAAGTAAGTCTACAATTTTAGGTAGATTAAAT
>JAVSCE010007442.1:0-61931 GCA_032199065.1 Smutsia gigantea | reverse complement strand
GGCTGTCCACACTCTGCTGGCTGCTGAATGATCTCCCAGTCTGTTGGGAAGGTCATGATGAACTCACCAGGAAAGATACACATGCATCTACACACATGTCTACATACGGAGACTGGTGGATGTTCACATGTGTCCTCGTTAGTGTGTCCGATGGCTGCTTGTCTCCTTCCCTTTGCTGCCCTGGGCTTCCTCTGGCCCCCTGTGTGATGCAGGAGCAGGCCATGGGAGCTCTCCACAGGACCTGGAGAAAGGGGACGCTAGCATGGGTCCCTCCTGGAAAGTCTTGCTGGGAGCCAGGCGCTGAGGGCTGCTCCGCCCAGGCCCTGCCAGGAAAACCCTTTCCCAGAAAATCACCTTCGAGGTGTGACGGAAACCTGGCAGGGGAAGGAGGGGCATGTAGGCCCCCAGGTCTCCTCAACCCCCGCACCCTCTCTGGCTGGAAAGCGAGGGGGTATCAGCCTGGCTGAACGAACTAAGTGGGAGTAACCCGGCCAGTGAAAGAACCTTCCCAAGACAAGCTCTCCGATGGGAGGTGCTCCCTTGCGCACCTTTCTCCTTCCCTCCCCTCTTCCGTCCCTCCCTCCCCACCCTTCCTCTCTTCCCTGTTTCCTTTCTCTCTTCTCCTGCCTTGTTTCTTCTCTTTCTTCCACCCTGGGGAGAGCGCCCAGCTCTGCCCTCCCTTAATCTGCCCACCCGCCTGGCTGAGGGTAGGCGCCCAGGTGGCGAGATGCAGCACCCACCAGGGCTCCCGGCCCCAGGGCTTGCGCAGCAACGTCCTACACGTGAGGCTCAGGGTGGCCGGGGCTGAACCTGTCACCCCTCAACCGTCAGCTCTTCCCCTGCTGTCCGGCAGGGAGGAGAAGCGTGTTTGTGGAGCCCAGGCACCCGGCTAAGGATGAGAATGCCTAAAAGAAATGGAATTCGGGGTCATATGTCAAGCAGCATATTCTATTTGGAAGAATAACTCAGAGTTAACAGAGACGTTTTTTTGTGTGTTTTCTTTTTTTCATGGTTCACATCCATAAGACTTCTGGGAAAGGGACAGTTTCCCAACGTGTCAAATAGGAGTTTTTCAGAGTCAACATCCCTAATGCGCAAATACAGTGTAGGGCTGTGAAAACTTCATGTACAATGACATGTTGTTATGAACTAAATCGTACTGAGCAGTTAGTTGTAAGAGGGCATTTTATGTTTTATTTTTATTTCCACGCGCAGTTTATTTTTGCTCTGACATTTTATTATAATTTCTTCCTACAGTAGGTGAAGTGCTTGGGACGTTAATTTAAACCAGCCAGACTCTCTGTGTGTTTTTTAATATTTGTTTAAGCTTTTATTGAGCTTGTCAGGCAAGTCAGTGTGCAAAAATGCAGGCGAAACCCCTTTTTCCTCCTGCGGTGCCTGCCCATTAGTAGGAGGTGGTGACGACAAGGTTTGCGCACACTTCAGATGGGGGATTATTCTGGGTTTTCAAGGAAATTGGAGCCACCTGTTTCAGAAAGCTCTTAGTGACTTAGCGAGATGATGAAGGGTGTCTCCTCACTCTGCTGGAGCTCCACTCCTCTGATCTGGCCAGCCTGACAGGGGCAAGGTGCATCACCGGTTCGAAGCCTGGGCTGGAGTTGTCCTCCCAGCTTGTGGCCTGACCTCAGCCTGGGCCAGAGAGGCAGCTGCCATTTATCTGCCTGTGGGGAACTTTCCAGATCCACAGCAGGCTGGCTTCCCCTGGGTTTGGACTGCCCAGTCTGGAGCTGTTTATCATGGACAGCAGAACGACATGGAATTGCCTTGAGGAAGTGGGTTGTGAGAGCCGATTGTGTGGCCTACGTGTCGGGCAGCCATGCTACTTACAGAATTTGGCCAAGAGAGAAATAGAAAGTCAACATTTTCCAGCAGGCTGGGAAGCGCCCGGGCCTTTCTGGAGCCCAGGACTCTCCGATAAAACGGTCCTTGTGGCGAGAGGCAGAAAAGGTGGTGTTGGCAGGGGGGCACAGTCTGCTCTCAACGAGGCTCTGGAAAGACCTGCCCCCTAAGCAAGAGGTTTCCCCGGCCCCCAGTCCATGCTTTCCATTCACTCTAACCTAAGGAGTAGACAAGACGCACAGCATGTTATAGGAGTCTTAGTGGTGAGCTAGGCCAGTGGCTCTCCGAGCGTGGAGCTAGGCCAGCCTGCAGTGGGTTGGCGGGGAGGACAGCCTGCAGTGGGTTGGCGGGGAGGTCAGCCTGCAGTGGGTTGGCGGGAGGACAGCCTGCAGTGGGTTGGCGGGGAGGTCAGCCTGCAGTGGGTTGGCGGGAGGACAGCCTGCAGTGGGTTGGCGGGAGGTCAGCCTGCAGTGGGTTGGCGGGGAGGACAGCCTGCAGTGGGTTGGCGGGGAGGACAGCCTGCAGTGGGTTGGCGGGGAGGACAGCCTGCAGTGGGTTGGCGGGAGGACAGCCTGAAGTGGGTTGGCGGGAGGTCAGCCTGAAGTGGGTTGGCGGGAGGACAGCCTGCAGTGGGTTGGCGGGGAGGTCAGCCTGCAGTGCGTTGGCGGGGAGGTCAGCTTGCAGTGGGTTGGCGGGAGGACAGCCTGCAGTGGGTTGGCGGGAGGACAGCCGCGTGCCCATCAGGGCTCAGCTTGTTTGTGGCAGAACTGGGGCAAGTTCTGCCAGCCCAGATTTCTTTCTGCCCTTCTTCTCCTGCTGGTCCAGATTGGACGAGGCTCTAGTTTCTGAAATCCCACCAGTCGCTGCAGTTAATCTGCCTGTCTCTGGCCTGCGCTTGGTCCTATGCTGACCTTATACCCACCTGCAAACCCCAGGGGGGATCTAGTTCCTTCTCCTCAGGGGCACGCTGGCCATTCAGATTTTGGCTTTTTGGTCAATGTTGTGAATAAGAGAGACTGAAGAATTCTCTTTGACTTTAAGAAAAGACCAGGCCGCTTGTGAGTTGAGTTAGTTCATTTCTGGCTCCAGCCCTGTTGCATTCTCTTCTAAAGGACGGCCCTGTGCCTACCGCCCCTGCTGAGTGGACAACATTTTCTGCACCATGTGACAGTGCCCCATGGTCACTGAGAGGGAGTCAGGAGTGGGCTGAGGGGAGCAGGGCAGCTGCAGGTTGGCCAGGAATCATAGACTTGAAAAGATGGTCCTGGCCAGTCAGATTCCTCCCCTGGAAGTTCTGGATTGGAAACTCAGAGACTGGTGCCATTAGCAATGGAGACCAAAGCTGAAAGGCTGTTTGTGATCTCCTGATGAAGAGAAGGTCTGGGTGGCCCGGAGGAGCCGTGTGCAAGCTGAGGGGAGGCAAAATCAGTGCAGGGAAGCAGGCAGTGGGAAGGGAACAGAGAAGAAACAGAGGAGCAGAAACCCCTCAGGCAAAATCTGCAGTTGTAATTTTACTTCCTCTGAGGCCTGGTTTCTCCATGGCTTCTATCCCTGGCATCCAGCACATTACCTGTTATGTCCTGACCACAGACATCCTTTGCTTGAGTGGACCTGGGTGGGCCTCCGTTCCTTGCAACCCTCGGTGCTAGATCAAGGACTGGCAACTATTTCTATAAAGGGCAAATAGTAAATATTTTAGGCCTAGCAGCCTAATTTTAGGCTTGTCACATGGTCTGTGTTGACCAGACTCAATTCAGCCTCTGCAGGGTGAAAGCAGTCATAGACAATATGTAAATAAATGGGCATGGCTGTGTTCCAATAAAACTTTGTTTTCAAAAACAGGTGACCAGATTACCAGCTGAAGTTTGCCAACTCCTGTGCTAGATTAAAGCTTTAGTGTTTTAGACTGGGATGGAAGATTCTGGTTCTTTAGGAAGGCTAAAGACTATTTCCCATCCCTTTGAGTTCAGCCTAGGTCTCATCTGACTGTGGATTGAGAGTGGGGAGAATATGGGCCCCACATTCCCTCTTTACCCTCTTTTCTCATAGTGCTCTACCACTTCCCCAGGCTAACCAGCTACCCCCTGAGTCATGGTAGGAACCCCCAGCCCAAAAGTTTGTAGGGGCCAGGATCGCCTAATCCGTAGACCAAGCATATGCGTGACGGCTCTGCAAAGCCAGGGCCCTCCCTAATCTCGGCTTTGACGAACTATACAAAATTTTACAAAAAGGAAATCTAGAGGAAAATGTTGTCATTTCAACATCTGTGTGAGTGTTGCAATATTCTACGCTACCAAATAAATTACATTTCATAAATATTAACATGAAACAGGGTTAAAAAAATAGGGAGTGTTGGAGACTGTGACAAACTGGCCTAAAGAGATACTGCCCTGTCTAAAGGGGGTGACAGCCAGTCCTTAGCTCTGGTCCATTGTTCCCTTTGGGAATGCAACCCATCTGCTGCTGCACCAAGTCTTGGATTTCCAATTCTTGGATTTGTGAATTAAAAAAAATGTAAGACCTCCTGCTTTTTACTGTTAGCAACTAATGGAAATTTGGGGGAAAAAAATCGTGCTTTTTAAATAATGTCTCCAAGTCAGATCGAATGCATGGGATTGGCAGGGCCCACGTGCCCTTTCACCTGTGCCTTGTTGGTCTGAGCTCCCTTGGGCATGTTTGTCTCGCCCCTTGGAGAAGGAAAGCCCTGCATTAATGTCTGGGCTGTTGAGAAGGGAGCTGAGTCCAGAAAGAGAGGGTAACTTGCTTATTATTCACTGAGTCAGGACCAGAGCTGAGCTGAAACCCCACAGGCTCCAGGTTTCCACTTGAAACCCGCCCCGTGTCTCACACTGCAGCCAGCCTGTAAAGTATTTCTCTCTCCTCACTCACGGTCCACATCGGGGCTACGTTCACAGTGGTACCTGCCTGTGGCTTCTGCAGTGGCAGGCGGGGCTCTGAGAAACCAGAGAGTTGAATATGTTTAATAAGTCAGAATATGAGCTGGGAGCTCTTCCTGCAGCGTGGACCGCTCTTGGCTCGCCTTCCCCGTGCACTGGGGACTGGACCTTTCCTTGGTTCACAAGTAGAGTCACCCCAGGGTGAATCACAGGTTGATTTTTCAAATTAAAGAGTCTGTTTTCCTTCTAAGGGCAGAATAGGAAGAAATATGCTGTTTGCGAAACAAGAATAGTAAGTGAGAATTCAGGAAGCAAAGAGACTAAAAACCAGGGATACAGCTTCTAGAGGTGTGTGTGGACATTCTTTTTCTAGAGAATATTAAGATGCACTAGCTCAGGGGAGGCCTCTGAGGATCCCTTCGAGAGAATGTCAGCGTTGGGTGCAGATCAGGCCAAGTCCAGATGGTTTGAATGTAGCCGCTCCTCGGAGAGTGTGTGCCTTTGGCTGTACTCCTGAGCCAAATAGAAACGGTTTTTGGATTATCCAGTGTTTGGTTTTAATTTAGGTCTCATCTTCCTTCCATTAGTCAAAGGCAACCCATTGTTACCAGTATTGGTTCAGTATTTACGAATTCAACCTATTTCTCTATGGCTGGTGGGGATGGTGGTGGTATTTGGAACCAGATAGTCTGGGTTCTGGTTCTAACTCTTGGTCATGCCGCTTTGGCAAATACCTTAATTTCCCTGTGCTGCCGTTTTCCCACCTGTAGAATGGAAATGATAACAGTGTCTACCTCATAAGGTTCTTGTGACATTAAAATGAGAAATGCATTCATTCAATCCTAAATATTTATTGAGCACTTGCTTTTGGGTGCTGGAAATACAGCAGAGAACTAGACAGCCAATGCTCCTGCTCTCGGGAGGCTCACACTCGAATGCGCTCAGCAGACAGGTAAACCCGGTTATTATTGTTGGCGTTTCATTGACGCTCTTCCTACTGCTGTTACCACCCAACCCACAGCTGAGGGAGAGACAGAATCTCAATCTGTGGCTAATTAGATTTTCTGAAAAAGTGTCTGAAAGATCCATCCTTCACGGTATGATACCCATTCTCAGAGCTTGCTCGTGCCGGAGACAAGCTCCAGAGTACCTGGACATCCAAAATACGTCTACAAATTATTTGATGCTCCTCCCTTCAAGCCTCAGAGCTTAACTCCCCTCTCTTTGAGTGTGGTTGTGCTTAATAACTCACTTCTAACAAAGAGAGTGTGGCCAAAATGATGGGGTGTGTGCCATGTACAAACAGGTCATAAAAGGCGTTGCAGCTTCCTCACTGTAGTTGGGATCCGTAGCTCTGGGGGAAGCCAGCTGCCATGTCGTGAGGACCCTTAAGCAGCCTTAGGCAGAGGCTTGTGTGAGAGGGAACTTGGGCCTCCTTCCAACAGCCAGAACAGCCAGCAAGGAACTGAGGTCTCCTTATAACAGCCGCGTGATAAGCCACTGCAAGAGCAAACTCTGTCCCTAGTTGGGCTGTTAGGTAAGGGCAACCCCAGCCAGCATCTTGACCATGACTTCACGAGAGACCCTGAGTCAGAACCACACAGTTTCAGCTGCTTCTGGATTCTTAACCTGCAGAAACTGCACAAGAATAAATGTGTGTTATTGAAGACACTAAGTCTTGGGGTAATTTGTTACGCAGCAATAGATAATTAACACAATGCTGTAACCTAGAACAGACCTTGGAGGAAGAGTCTTTGTAAATATTGAGGTGGAAGTCTGTAGAGTCATTTATATATCAAATTGTCCGTGGGTTTCCACTTTCGTATAAGGAGAAAACAATCAGGGAGAGGAAGCTGCGAGATGTTGAGTGTAGCTTATAGGTCCCATAATTTCACTGGTGGGAAAGTCATCCACTCGGGCTGAAATCATGACAGATTGGTAGTATTTATGTATTCCTGAGCAGTCCTGCATGAGCTGCACGTGTAGAGGAAAGGTTTTCAAAGATTTCCATTCCCAGGTCAGAAGATGGTGTCCTGTGTAATCCAGCTTTGCCCAGGTCTGTCTGCTTGGTGAAAATGCCACCATGGCCAAAGGGTTCCTTCATAAAGGGAGCAATTTGCCTCAGCAGGCGGCAGGGAGATACTTTTCTAGCGATGGGAGAAGACAGAAGCTGCAAGAGAGTGACCGGTGCTGAGGCGGTGAGTCAGCTGTCTTCTCCACCCCCGTCCACCTGCCTCTGGCTTCTCCTGGGCCTTCTCTGCCCACCTCTGCCATCCGGCCCCGAACCTAGGAGCCTTAGACCTCTCACCCCCCTCCCCTGTCCCCACTCCCCATCTAGGATGGTCAGTTTGATGTGTCACCTTGACTGAGCCTCAGGGTGCCCAGACATTGGCCAAACATTGTTCAGGGCGTGTCCACAAGGGTGTTTCTGGATGAGATTAACATTTGAATCAATAGGCCCAGTAAAGCAGATTGTCTTCCTGATGTGGGTGAGCTTCACCCCATCAACTTAAGACCTAAATACAACAGCAAACGCTGGGTAAGCAGGAGCTCTTCCGCCCGACTGCAGGAGCCAGAACATGGCTCTTTTCCAGCCTTCACACCTGGATGAAGCATCGGCTCCTCTGGGGTCTCAAGCTTGCCAGCTTTGGGACGGGAACTGATGTCATCAGCTCCCCTGGTTCTCAGGCCTTCAGATTCACCCTGGAACTACGCATGGGCTCTCCTGGGTCTCTAGCTGGGCCACCGCACATCTTGGGATTCTCAATCTCCAAAACCATGGGAGCCGACTCCTTATAATAAATCTCTTTCTATATATGTATAGACATCCAGTTGGTTTGGTTTCTCTGGGGAAACCTAATACACCACCCATCCAAGCCGTCCATTTTCTCCATCTCTTCAGTGCCTCACTCACATAACTCCATCCATCTCACTGATCTCTGCAGAGGTAAACCAACTCCTCGCCCCTGATACCTGTGAATGTTGCCTTATTTGCAAAACAGGTCTTTGTAGATGTAATTGAGTTAAGGATCTCAAGGTGAAGTCATCCTGGATTAACTGGATGGGCCCTGAATCCAAGAACATGGTTATAAGAAGGGAGAAACACAGACATGTGGGGGAGAAGACACAGCGAAAGGCACGTGAAGACAGAGCAGAGACGGGCGTGGCACTACCACAAGCCCAGGGCCCTCCCAGGTCACTGGAAGCTGAAAGAGGCAAGATTCTCCCCTGGGAGCTCCACAGCCCTGCTGCTCCCCGATTTTGGACTCCTGTGCTCCAGAACTGTGTGAAAATAAGTTCTGGTTGCTTTCAGCCGCCAGGTTTGTGCTTATTTGTTGTGGCGGCCCTAGGGCTCTAGCATGTCCCCTCCTGCCACTCTGGACCCACTGTGATTCATTCTGCACCCAGCAACCAAAGTGACCTTTGAGAAATATAAACCCAATGAAAACTTCTACTAAAAATCCTACAACCTTTTCTCCCAGCCACATTTAGGATAAAAATCCAAACCCATTCCCATAGCCTGCGAAGCCCCCACTGTCGCCTGACGGCTCTCCACCCACCCTCCCCTCACTCAGCACATGCCTGTGACCATGCCACAGACACTCTCTGAAGCTCGCCAAGCTCTCTCCTGTCTCAGGGTCTCTGCAACTTCCAGTCTCTCCCCTGAGATCTTGCGCGGTTGGTCCTTTGTCATCCTTCAGATCTCAGTTTAAGTGCTACCATCACAGGGAGGGCGGCCCTGCTCCATCTAAAATGCTCTCCACCCAGACCCTGTGCTAATCATACTACCGCCAGGTTTGGTCCTGCCATACCCTCTGTCACTGTTGGAAATGAACTTATTTGTTTACTTGCTAGATCCACGCCCTCTCCTCACCATGGGAGTAGGGACTACGCTTTTTCTGTTTCCCACTGTCTCCTTGGCGTCCAGAACAATGCACAGAGTAGCTTTTGCCAAATGATTGCAAATGCATGCTTGTACGAATTGCTTCTTTCCATTCACTCATTCACTCCGTAAGTATATATTAAGCACTTATTTTGTGCCAAGCATATATCATAGCCAAGCTCAGTGACAAACGTCAGATTTTCTTCTTTTAAACTTAAACTTCTGTATTTTTTAAATTAGGTAATACTTTCAGTGGAATAAAATTCCAAAGGCAACCCAGCTCTTCAGTTAAAGCCTCTGTGCCAGTTACCAAGTTATTGTCTCCCAGCTCCATACTCAGTCTTTGGGTGCTGGAGCTCTGCTCATTTCATTCGGCTTCTACAGCTGCCTTGCTTGCACGAGACTCTCCCAACATGGTGTCAGGGAGCTGGTGAGGCGAGAGGAGGAAGAGGAGGAGGAAACTTGCTCCTGTCTGCTTTCTACCTTGCAAACTCAACTTGATAATTAGTTTAGTTCCAACTCTACCCTTTGGTCTCCCCCGCCCCCCAAAGGGGTGGTAGTGGCTTCCTGCAGTTGTGCTTCCACGCAGCTTTACCCTTTCAGTCACCTGGTTAACAATTTCATATTGCGTTGACAGTTCTTTATATTAAGGTCTTGCTGATCGAACAACTGGGATAATTTCTGTCTCCTGAGTAGACCAGGACTGATTCTGTCCCCACTTCTCCCTGGAGGCTACAAACAAGCCAGTTTTTTGTGTACCCTCCGGAGATCCAATGCTCTTTTTGAATCAGTCTTATCAAATATGGAATAAGATAGAAACCATCAAACTTTGTCAATAATGAAGGAAGTAAACTAACTTTGTTGTTAGTATCCGGCTCTGTGTGAAGTACTACTTCCTGTGGAAGATATTATTATTCACCCCATTTTACAGATGAGGAAACTGAGGCAAAGAGTGATTAACTATCTCACGCCAGGTCACACAGGGCATGTCGGAGCTGGTGTGTGGATCCAGGCACACTGCCTCCAGTGTCCCCGTGTGGAACCTCTTCACAGTATCATCGCCCCGCCCCCCCGAGGTGTTATTCTGAGCTTGGGATTTAAATCTAAGACAGGAGGTTTGAGTCCTACTTACTGGCTTGTATCCTTGAGCAAACTACCTAATCTCTTTGGATCTCAGTCCCAACGTGGGTAAAAATAAATATCTACCTCAGAAGGCTTTTCTAAGATTAAGTGAGACAATACGTGAAAGCATCTAATACAGTGTGTAGCATAAAATCCTTACCCCATAAATGTGAGCCCTTGTGATTAACATCACTGCTATACTTCCCTAGTCACTCGGTCTGGGTCTATTTTCCCCTCTTTTAACACATGTAGGCAGTGATGTGCTGGTAAATGTTCAACAGCTAGCTTTCTGACATTAAAACTAAGCCCACATTTGTAGTTTTTACTGATTTCCGTGGTGGTCACACTCCCACCATGGCCAATTTCAAGCTACCAACGTGATGACAGCAGGCTTACAAATTTCCTGAAAACGTAACATTCTGCTTTTGAGAGCAGACATGAGGGGGTCCAGCATATCACCCCAAGTAGGTCTTGGCGAGAAACCTGAGATTGGAGCTTTCTTTGTTTAATGAAAAAACATCCATCCTTCCACTGCTTGGGGTTCAGGAGGTGGAGCTGACCTGCGGAAGAGCCGGACCTCTGTCCCTGCGTTCACGCTGTCAGCAATAACGCTGAGCTCCTGCTCTGCGCTCTCTGGAAGCACTTGCTCAAGATTGAAAGCCTGTAGCTGCCCCGCTGATCGGGCTTTGTTCTGGGCTGTGCTCCCACTCCAGTCCAGGGAGCGCCCTTTTCCCTCTTCAGCCTGCCCTTCCTTCCTCCCCGCCTACCGGCATCTCCATAGAGAGCCTGAACCTCTGTCCCCCTTGGGCTGCTCTTTCCTCACACTACAAATCCTGGGTGCAAGTGAGCTGTCCCTCCCCAGTGCCCAGCTCTGTTCAGGCGACCCTCATGTTTGCCTGATGAACTGTTTATCTACCCTTCCTTTCCCTCTGCACCCCTCTCACTGGCTGTGCCCTTAGCCCCTCTGCCTGCCTGGGGTGCAGTACCGCCGCCCCCCAGACATTTGGGTCCACTGCAGACCACATGAGGACCTCCAGGGCCAATGTGGTGTTGTGTGGTAGCTCTGAGCAAGTGTCGCGGAGTCCGATGAACATGGGCTCAAAATTCAACTCTGTCATTTACCAGCACTGCAGACGTGGGGCAGGCAAGTTAACTACTTAATAGCTTCATTTTCTTCCCTTTTTTCTTTCCTTTCTTCCTTCCTCTTCATCCTTCCCTTTCCCTCTTGCTGTCCCTAAGAGTTGGTGGCTGTCTCAGTTCATTTGGGCTGCTAGAACAGTACCCCAGGTGGGTGGGTGGCTTATAAACAACAGACATTGATTTCTCACAGCTCTGGAGGCTGGGAGGCTGAGATCTGGGTGCCAGCATGGCTGGGCTCTGGTGAGGACCCTCTTGGGGACCGCAGACTGATGACTTCTTGCTGTGCCCTCACGGGGTGGGACGGGTGGGGGGGCCCTCTGGGGCCTCTTCCACAGGGCACTAGTCCCACTCATCAGGGCTCTGACCTCCCGACAGAAGCACCTCCCAAGGGCCCTACCGCCTTCCACGCCTTCCACCCCTGTGTGGGCAGTAGGGTTCCAATGTGGGCATTTTGCGGCGCATGAACATCCAGACCTAGCAGTGGCTGAACCTTTATGTTCTCGTTTGTGTTTTTGAGGTCATAATACCACATGTATACATGGCTTAGAGTCAAACACCTCTTCAAAATTTACTTAAAAATGGCAGGTCTTCCCCACCACATTTTTCCCTCCCCAGAGGTGACTACTCTGAAGTTCTTTAGGTATTTCTTTTGGTAGGTATCTCTGCATAGCTAACATGATTAGATTGCTATTTCTTGGGTTTTTTTTTCAGTTGTAGGCATTATCTTTGGCTTTCCACTATAGAATAGGACCATAAGTACCAAATAATAAACTGTATTCTTCTATTAGACAATGCTTTCCCATGGAATAAAATCAGAAGATCAAATAGTTATCTTAGAATTCTAAATTGGAGCATGAGGATGGCTCCTTGAGCATCTTTATCCCTTCCTGCCTTGGCCGTGCCTCCACCCCTTCCCTGTCTCCCAGAGTAGCGACCTCTAATGTTTAGCAGCTCCACATTCAGCATTTATATCATTGACTGTGCAGTGCCGTTCACAAGTCAGCCACGTTGTAGTCTTTGAATATTTTTCCTTTCTTCTATAATTGTTGTTGTTTTCCCTGTAGGTGACACTTGTCCTGTTTTGTGTGTGTGTTTCTTTGCTGAGTATTCAATATGATTATCATAAATTCCACCCAAAGAATCTCTCATTGTGAGTCTCCTCTCAACACACTGACATAGATGAGACACTCTGCGGACTTCACCTCAGAGAAGCCCCTGCACATCCTCCGATCACGGGTCTGCCCTGGTCTTTCTCTGGGACTGAGACACAGATTCGGCCTCGGGGTCTCCCGATACTGCCATCGGGACTCCGCTGTGGGGTCCGCCTTCGCCACACTCTCCTGTCTGCTGCTAGATCACGCCCTTCAGCAGCTTCCTCAGACCTTGCATGTCTGAAAATGCCTTATCCTCCCCTTACCTTTAAATGATAATTTGGGTGAAGAATTAATTCCAGGTTGGAAATCATTTCTCTGCAGAATTCTGAAGACATGGTTTTGTTTTTTTCTAACTTTCAGAGCTGCTATTGAGTGACCCGATGTCATTATACTTTTTTGTCTGAAAACCTGTTTTTCTTCTCTACAAACTTGCTCTCTGCTTGTCCCCAGTTTTCTGAAATTTTACCTATTTTCATCTATTATTGAGGGCACTCTGAGGACTCCTTTAATTTAAAATGTCTTTTCATTCTGATAAATGTGATTGAATTATTTCTTAGGGTTGCTTTATACTATGTCATCTTAGCTATGTCTCCTGGATCCCCTTGTCTATATGGTATCAGGTAGTGTTGGTCACAAAGGGCATTTTGTAGCAGATCTGGAAGGTGGAAAGGAAGCCATATTTATATGCTCTGAAGGTTGGTATCCAGTGCCAGGCACCGAGGCATCTGCTAGCTCACCTGGTTGGTTTGGGGTAGCACCGGGATGCACAGCTCCATGAGCTCCCACCACACCTGTTCTTCAGCCTCTCCAACTTTTCTGGCCAGTGTGTGTGCAGCTCTGTGGTGGTGGAAGGGTGCTAGATTCTCCTGTGGGTCACCCATGGCATTCAGGTTGAGGTAGTTAGAGAAAGACATGGGTTTCAGTTTACCCTCTTGTGTTCCACCCTGTCTTTGCTCTTATTCACATCCAGCATTCCTTCCCAAATGCCAGTCTATAGAGACTTTAGCCCCAATGCTAGCTGCAAAGGCAACAGTCTACGTAGACTCCTCTAACACCCCACAATTGTTTAAGACCTAACTCCTGTATCAGATCCCTTATCCTGTATCGCTTGTATGGTTCTCTGTTCAAACGTCGACTGATTAATTTCTTTAATGATTTACTCTCCTTTGTTTTCTCTATGTTTTCGTTCTGGAAACCCTATTAACTGAAGATGGACCTCCTGAATAGGTCCTCCACTTTTCTCATAATTTCTTTCTTATTTTCCACTTCTTTGTTTTTTTACTCTACTTTCTAAGAGAGTTCCTCAGTTTTATCTTGCAACAAGTCTATTGAGTTTTTAATTTATTCTTGTTGTAATTTCCAGGAGTTCTTTTTATTCTCCAGGTATTCCGTTTTTGTAGGATACTGTTCTTTTTATCGTGGGTGCAAACATCTCATAACAGTCTGGAAATAGTAATGATAGTTTTTAAAAGTTATTTCTTCTTCATACACCATTTCTACTTTCTCCAAAATGCTTTTTTATGCTTATTTTCATCTATGCCTTTCTTTTGGCATTCCTTAAATGTCTAGTGACCTTTGTTTGTTTATAGTTAAGAACGAGGTACTTATTGGAAGCTCTGAGTATGTGGGGCTTATTGACTGTGATCTGCTATATGCTGTTCTGCCTGGCTCCATCACTGGGAAACTCCTGATCTGAGAATTTTGTATTCTTTCCTCTTGGCCTAGTCAAATTCCCCAGAGAGAGGGTTTCCAATCTCCAGCCGGTAGAGAACAAGAAAGCTGGCTGCCAGCTTTCTGGAAACTAAGGTAAGAAGGAGGGGCTGGGGATTTCACTCTTCAGTGTGTCAGTGGCACTTGATTCCTCTGTTTTCCCGCATTACCCTGACCCTCAGTTGTAGGGTTTTCTCTCATCCCGACTCCTCCTGCTCTACCCTCTGCTGAGAAGAAACCTCAGTCTTCTGCTCAAGTGGGAAAGGGGGAGTCTTATGGCTGACGAGTGAAGGAGGGGATCCGCTTCTTAAACCAATTTTTAAACCAACCAGTCTTCTGTGTTTAGCTCCACCCCAACCCCACTTTAGGACGTAACTCGTGCTCCTGTCCTGAGCCCTTGCGGGAAGAGCTACTCCTTGGCTTTCTCCACAGCTGACTGAGGATCATCTTTCTCAAGTCTGTGAAGTCCATTCTTCGAAATTTTTGTTGGTGTGATTTAGGTGTCTATTTTATTTACCTTGCAGATTTAGAAATTTTTTTATTCTGTTACTTTATTCATTTATTCAACAAATATTTATAAGCAGACATTGTTTAGATTTTTACAAAATAGATTTACTCGTTTAACAGAGTTTTGGTTGGGAGCAAACATTTATGTGTATTCAATCCTTCGTCTTTATCTGGAAGTCAAAATATATTTTTTTAAATCAGTTAAAGAAAAATAATAATATTTACCCATTGGATTGGAAAAGGATTGAAATAATGCATGTAGAGAACCTCACACAGTGCCTGGCACATAATTAGTGTCCAATAAGTTGTAATCACTATGGTTATTATTTCAGTGTTACTGGTCTAATGTAGACCAGATCTGAATGGTTAAGAATTATATAGTCATTTTGTTTTGTTAAGGGCAGTTGTGTTCAGGTATATGGTGCACATTGTGGATTATGTTGCAAATTTTACTTTTTTTGGCTGACCTCTCACAAGGTCATTTGGAGTGTGCCCAGAAGATACTAAGATTAAGGAGAGCCCACATGCAGTTTGGATGGAGAGGAAATCCTGTCTAATGGTACAGAGTAAGGTAGACATCACTTCAGATTTTCACCACTAGTCCCCTGCATTAACATGACACCTGAGATTTGTTCAAGTGACAGTTCACAACACATTGCCATAATTATTCTCATGTCAGCCTTGAGAGGTGGGCAGAGCTGGGGTGCTGTTCCATTTTATGACTTGAGAAACTGAGCCTCCAAAAAGTGATGGGCCTTGTCTGTTTACTGATGTGTAGACAACAAGCAGCGAAGCCGAGATTAGAACACAGCATTGTTCCTTTTTTCTTTCCAATTCTACTAAATGAGAAGGACCTAAGCATCTTGAACTCCCATTGCATAGTGATGATCTGGGAAATAAATGGTTTCTGTTGGTCAAGAGTTCAAGGTCTTGGCGGGAAGTACACACTTGGGGTCTCTTATGCAGCTGCAGTCACATATCAGCTAGAGCTGCAGCCATCCGGAGGCTTGACTGAGGCTGGAGGATCCAACACGGCTGACTCACATGTCTGGCAATTTGGTGCTGGCTGATGGCTTAGGGCTGACATATGACTCTTGTATCAGCTACCTAATGCTGCCCAACAAATTATGCCTTAATTTAGAGACTTAAAACCAATCATCTTTTTTTTTTTAATAAAAAGTAGGATGGGGGTTATAGGATGGGTTGGGTACAAGATAAAACTGTTCAAGGAAACAGCCTGGATGTCCCTCGGGGCACTGACAACATCAAATGCTGATAAGGAATTCATCAAAAGCACAGGAATTCTCATTCACTGCTGCTGGGAATGCAAAAAGGTACAGCCACTTTGGAAGACATTTTGACAGGTCCTTACAAAGCTAAAAATACTCTCTTACCATATAATCCAGCAATTACACTCCTTGGTATTTATCCAAATGAGTTGAAAACTATGTCTACACAAAAACCTGCACATAAATGTTTAAAGCAGCCATGTTCATACTTGCCAAAACTTGGAATCAACCAAGATGTCATTCAGTAGGTGAATAGATAATAAACTGTGGTACATTCAGATAATGCAATATTATTCACTGATAAAAAGAAATGAACTATCCATGGATAGGAAGAATTAATATTGTCAAAATGGCCATCCTGCCTAAAGCAATCTCCAGATTCAGTGCAATCCCTATCAAAATATCAACAGCATTCTTCAATGAACTAGAGCAAGTAGTTCTAAAATTCATATGGAACCACAAAAGACCCCAAATAGCCAAAGCAATCCTGAGAAGGAAGAATAAAGTAGGGGGGGTTGTGGACTACGCTTCCCAACTTCAAGTGCTACTACAAAGCCATAGTAATCAAGACAGTTTGGCACTGGCACAAGAACAGACCCATAGACCAATGGAACAGAATAGAGAGCCCAGATATAAACCTAAGCATATATGGTCAATTAATATATGATAATGGAGCCATGGATATACAATGGGGAAATGACAGTCTCTTCAATAGCTGATGTTGGCAAAACTGGACAGATACATGTAAGAGAATAAAACTGGATTATTGTCTAACTCTGCACACAAAAGTAAACTCAGAATGGATCAAAGACCTGAATGTAAGTCATGAAACCATAAAACTCTTAGAAGAAAACATAGGCAAAAATCTCTTGAATATAAACATGAGCAACTTTTTCTTGAATACATCTCCTTGGGCAAGGGAAACAAAAGCAAAAATGAACAAATGGGACTACATCAGCTTCTGTACAGAAAAGGACACCATCAGTAGAACAAAAAGGCATCCTACAGTATGGGAGAATATATTCATAAACAACATAGCTGACAAGGGGTTAACATCCAAAGTATATAAAAAACTCACATGCCTCAACACCCAAAGAGCAAATAACCCAATTAAAATATGGGCAGAACATATGAACAGACACTTCTCCAAAGAAGAAATTCAGATGGCCAACAAGCACATGAAAAAATGCTCCACATCACTAATTATCAGGGAAATGCAAATTAAAACCACAATGAGATATCACCTCACACCAGTTAGGATGGCCAACATCCAAAAGATAAAGAGCAACAAATGCTGGCAAGGATGCAGAAAACGGGAACCCTCCTACACTGTTGGTGGGAATGTAAATTAGTTCAACCATTGTGGAAAGCAATATGGAGGTTCCTCAAAGAACTGAAAATAGAAATAGCATTTGACCCAGGAATTCCACTCCTAGGAATTTACCTGAAGAAAACAAGATCACAGATTCAAAAAGACATATGCACCCCTATGTTTATCGCAGCACTATTTACAATAGCCAAGACATGGAAGCAACCTAAGTGTCTATAAACAGATGAATGGATAAAGAAGATGTGGTACATATACACAATGGAATGTTATTCAGCCGTAAGAAGAAACAAATCCTACCATTTGCAACAACATGGATGGAGCTGGAGGGTATTATGTTCAGTGAAATAAACTAGGTGGAGAAAGACAAGTACCAAATGATTTCACTCATTTGTGGAGTATAACAACAAAGAAAAACTGAAGGAACAAAATAGTAGCAGACTCACAGACTCCAAGGAGGGACTAGCGGTTACCAAAGGGAATAGGGTAGAGAGGGGATTGGGAAGGACGGGAGAAGGGGACTGAGGGGCATTATGATCAACACACATAATGTAGGGCGGGTCATGGGAAGGCAGTACAGCACAGAGAAGACAAGTAATGACTCTATAACATCTTACTAGCTGATGGACAGTGACTGCTATGGGGTGGGGGCGGGGACTTGATAATGTGGGGGAATGTAGTGACCACAGTGTTGCTCATGTGAGACCTTCATAAGATTGTCTATCAATGATACCTTAATAAAGACATAAATAACTAAATAAATAAATAATAAAAAAGAAATGAGCTATCAAGCCATGAGAAGATATGGAGGAGGCTTAAATGAGTATTATTCAGTGAAAAAGCCAATCTGAAAAGGCTACATACTGTATGATTCCAATGTGCCCTTGTGGTAAAGGTAAAACTAGAAAGACAGTACAAGATCCGTAAGTAGTTGCCGGGCTTTAGTGGGACAGAGGGAAGAATGAATAGGTGGAGCAGGGGATATTCAGGGCAGTGAAACTCTTCTGTATGATACTGTAATGGTGGGTATGTGACATTATGCATTTGTCAAAACCCATAGAATATACAACACAAAGAGTGAACTCTAATATAAGCTGTGGACTTTAGTAGTAATGTATCAATGTTGGTTCATCACTTGTAACAAGCATACCATACTAATAAAAGATGTCAACAAGAAGGAAATAAAGTGGGAGAGAGGGAATAGGGCATATGCGAATTCTTTGTACTTATGGCTCAGTTTTTCTGCAAACCTAAAACTGCTCTAAAAAATAATGTATATATTTTTAAGAAAAGGATGGGACAGGGGCTGGATTGGTTAAAACATAAAATCTTTCTAGGAAACCTATGTCCCCGAGGGCTTTGCACTGCATGTTCTCTCTGAAAAAATCAATCTTAAGGTAAAGATGCTTTAAGGATGATGATGTATTCGGGATAATGGCTGCACCACCCTGAAATGAGAGCTTGGTATGAGTGACTGAGATTGTTTGGTGATCTAGATTTTCAATACACTTGAGCTACAGGAAAGAAGAGAAGTTATTTATGTTCATAAGTTTTATCTCCTGTTCTTTCTGTCTCTATATTATCATTACAATATTTTGCGGATCCTGTGCTGGGAAACCCCAGAGACCAAGGGGAGACTGGAAGCGTGTTCTAAAAAGGCAGAGTGAGTCCTGTTCAGTGAACAGGGATTTTCACAGAAGGGCATCGTTCAACAGTGCCAGTCCTGATGCCCCGGCCCCCACACCCATGTTGGTGACTCATGCCGTCACCTTAGATTGGGAGTACAGCTGAGGGCACTGAGCCCATGGAGATTCCTGGGAGGCAGGTGGCGCCTCTAGGAACCCAGCTGGCCACTGACAGCTGGCATTGCCCGCATGAATCTCAGGGAGGAGCTGCACCTGGCAGTGGCATAAGCACCAGGCCTTGGCCGGGGCAGACGTAAAGACCCCTCCCTAGGTGTGGTCCTCAGTGGTCTATGAATCTCATCTAGAATGCTCCCATTTAAAAACTTTGTTCTCACTTGATGACAACTTTCTTGTTCATTAGACATACCATGAACCTATGTGTTGGGTGTCATGCTAGAAATGGTGGTACAAATATGAATGAGGAATAGTCATTGTCATCAAGGGTTTATACCTTTTTGATGCTTGGAGAGATAAATGGAGTCCCAGAGCTGGTATGAAAACAGTACAGAACTCAGTGCCAATATGGTGTGCATTTTCTGGTTGTGTCTGCAGCACCCATTCCACTAATAGGCCCTGATAGTCTTTTGGGCCAGTCGTGTCTGCCCATGCTCAAGTCTGGGTGGACTTGGTCTCCAAGCCTAGCTCCAAGGGTAGGTCCTGACTGGCCTGAATCAATCCGTGTATCCAATCCCATGACCAAGGCATGTGCCCCCAATTCAAGCCAAAAGCAGAGAAGGAATCTCAACTTATGTAAGTGCCACCAGGAGAGCCTCATCCTTTTCCTAAAATAGGAGGTATAAAGGCATATAATTTGTAATTGTCATGACTATTTGGCTACTATGGAAATATGAGGCTGACACAGAAAGAAATGAAGTCCTTCATGATACACTTGAAATGCTGGATCAAACCACACCTGAAGGTATGATAATTTAGTTACTCCATTACTTTCTTGGCTGCATTCACCCCTAAATTCTCTTCATTGTTTGAACTGGGTTTTCCCATAATTTGTAACTGAATGTGTCCTAACTTATGGTGAAAAAAGAAACATGGGGAACAGGACAACAAAAGTGATGGGTGATATCCCATATGTCTCCAAGAAGCACAAAGGAGTTGATTATGCATAGGTTGCCAACAGGTTAGGGAAAACCAGTGTGTGAAAGTGAGGCTACCCAGAATTTGCATCCTCCTCCTATGCTTGGGGATCTTGCACTGTAAAAATCCTGAAGGAAGGATCTACCTTCCACTAAAGAAGCCCACCCCACACTTTGGAGGTTGAATGGGGCCAAGTGATCAATACTCAGCCATTCACCTGCTCCCACTGGGGCTCAAGACCCAGGACAGGCACTGCAGAAGCAGGAAAAGGGAATTCTTCCCAGGCAGTGGCAGCTCGGTCCAGTTTCCAGCAGCAGCAAAGCTGGTGCTAGTGTCGAGTGGGGCAGTGACAACACTGGTGTCCTCACCTGGTAGGCACCTGGTCTTCCTTGATTGCTGCTTGTTTTCCTGCTTGATTCTTTACCTTTCTGGCAATGTTAGCTACCTAGTAACCTCTAAATACATCCCTTTTCTGCCAGGAAAGTCAGTGTTGGTTTCTGGTGTTGGCAGGTGAGGACTAGCCACGGTGGTGGTCAGTTCTGCTGGAAGAGGACTGGCAGGGACATCAGGGGTGAGGCTGTGAAGGTCTCCTGGGGAGAAACGACCTATGTGTCCAGTGCAAGGAGTGTGGGGACGGACATACTGGGATTGAGTCCCAGATCTGTCATTATTGGATCTGTGACTGTGGACAAGTGACATGAGCTCTCTGAGCCTTAGCGTCTCCTCTGTAGGGGGGTGTGACAGTGGCACTGCCTTAGAGTGCTGTATGACGTAAGTAACAATCTTAGTCCAGATCTGGCACAGACCCGGTCTTTAGGGATCGTTAGCTACTGCGATTACCTGTAGCTTAAAAGGTGACCTTGCTCACACCCTCAGAGGGGCTCCATTGCGCCCTTTGTTGAGTCTAGTCATCTTCCCTCTTCATTCACAGCAAGAAGGGTGAAAATATTCCTGGTGTACAGTGGGAGAAATTTAACTTGGATCCAGGCAGATATGTGCTGGTAAATGTTTAACAACCAGCTCTCCTGGGAAATAAAAGCACTGATTTGTAGCATTTGCCAATTTCCATAGTGTAAATACTCCCACCATGGCTGGTTTCAAGCAGCCAGCGTGATGCTGCTGAACGTGGAGGTGGGAAGAGAAACGCTCAGTCAGCTCTCACGAGCCAGCACTGGCGCACCACTGCACTCAGGGGACGATGAAAGAGCTTTCTTAGAATTTTGAAAATTAATTCTGTAACAGGCTTGGTATATAGCACCTGGTGCATTGTAAATGTCCAATTGAATCTTGGCTCTGCGAAGGTGACGGTGATGACGCCTGCCAGTCCTAACGGGGAGTGCTGGCTGGTGGAAGGGAGGGCTCCCGCCCACCTGGAATTCTGTCCTGCTCTCCGTTGCTCTTCCAACGTCACTTCTCCTTCAGCTTTGGTTCTGTTTTGTCTGATAAACTTTTTCCCTGTTCTCATCAGCTCCTTGTTCTCTGGGCTTCTGAGGCAGTTACAGCCCACCGTGGATATTTCATTCAGTACTGTCCCTTCCTGTCCCTGGTGATGCTGATCATGTCTCTCTGGCCCCTGTCTACCCAGCTTGTGGGGTGTGGCCTGTCTCCTTCAGTTGAAGGGTCTCGGGTCAGCCACGGCAGAGCGGCAGCCCAGCTGGCTGGAACTGTGCCTGGTGTTTTACCTGCATCATCCCACTTCATTTTTTTCCGTCCAACCAAGATTTATTTGAGCACCAGCTAGGGGCTAGGTACGGGAGCTACACAGTGAATAAGGCAAGAGTCTCTGTCTTCCGAGAGCTCTCCATGTACCGGCAGGAGCTGGCCTTAGACACATGGCCACCGAGCCAGTGTCCCATGGTGGATACTGCCAAGTGCTGGGAAGGGAACCAGAGGGTGGCAGGACATTAAAACAGGGACCTGATTTGGGTAGGGGCAGGGTCAAGGCAGGAGCATTTAAGTTAAAACTGCAAGGAGTTACTCAAGGGAAGAGATTTTCCAGAAAGCTTGTGAAAACTCGTGCCCTGCGGGCTGGGTGGAATAGCTCAGAATGAGGGTTAGGAATATTGACCAGCGGCCCAAGCCCAAAACAACGGGCGGGCAGATAAGCTCAGGGCCTGCAGGGCTTCCCAAACGGGCTCAGGTATTTTGGGTTCTGACTCTGTCCTAAAAATGGGAAGTATTTCATCCTCTCAGAAATCTCTTGCGGTAGCTGCTATTATCAACCCTATTTTCTAACAGAGGAAATGGAGGCCCAGCGTGATTAAGTAACTGCCAGGGTCACACAGCTAGCTGGCAGCACAGCCAGGACCCCGGGGGCCCTTGGCAGCCACCCACTGAGTGATTGATGACAGCAGTGACCGCTGCCATACGCCCCAGCGCCATCCCTCCCCCTGGCTGTTGGGAAAGGGCCCTCTCACGGGGGCTTCTCTCTGGGGAGGGCCTGCCTGAGGCCCCCTGGGAAGCCCGAAACCAGTTTGGTGGGAGGGAAGCTGTGAGCAAGTCTGATGTCATGGCTGGGTGTTTATGCGACCTGCTTCGAAGTGCCAGATCCCACGCTTGCATTCATTCCCAGGCTCTGCAGAACTAAAGAGAAACTGCGTTGTTTTATGTTTTGTTTGTCTGTCACAAGTCTGGGGCCATGGTACCAAGAGAAGGAGGCGGTAGGATGAGCCGTGCGATGTGCGGAGTGTCACCGGACGGTCCTGGCTGAGAAGCCAGGCCCAGAGCCCGAGGGGGACTCCGGAGACAGGATACCGAGGGAACCCGCGCAACAGGCCCGTTTGTCTCCCCAGCCCTTCTGAGTCCCCTTCGGGCCAAGACCTTCCTCCTTTCCCACTGGCCCCACGGAGATTTGGCCTGGAGCCCTTCCTGGGGCCTCCCTGGGCCTCGGTTTCGGCCTGGCCTCCGCGGCCCCTCCCAGCACACCAGAACCTACCTCCGATGCTAATAGGGCCCCTGACCCCTCCCAGGGCGGGGCCGGGCGGCAGGGAAGGGTGGGGGTTCAGGCACCAAACGGGCGGCCTTTTGGTCCCCTCAGGTCGCCCCACCACCCCGGGGAGATAACTCCTTTTATTCCCAGGCGTCCGTAGTGGGGAGATTTCTTTTCATCTGTCTTAAAACACCCCCTGTCCGGCGGCGAGGGAGGCGCTGGCAGCTCAGGGAGGCGGACCAGTGAGAGGTGGGGGGAAACGAGGCGATCAAGTCTCCTGCCGGCTTCCCGCCAAGGAAGGTCCCTTTGTTCACCCTGGGCCGGGCCCTTCAGCCGCAGCATGACCAGAGGCCCGCAGGTCAGGAGGCTCGCCCCCTTTATGGCCTCCTAATGGGCCTTCCTTCCGGCCACCTGACCAAATGCCCCTGCCTGCCCGGGAGGGGGCAGTCCCGACGCTCTCCCTGGCCTTACCCAAGGGCCTTCCCCACCCCTGGCCCCCAGCCTCTCCCTGAGAAGGAACGAGCACCTCCGGGGCTGGAAGACCAGAACGTGCCTGTGCTCCTACCCTCCCCTTTGAAAGGACAGGAAGGTTCCCTGACTCCCCAGCCCCAAGGAGATGCTCTCTGTGCGTCTCTTGCTGCTGCTGGTTATCTATCAGTTCACAGCTGGAACCATCCTTTTTTCAGGACAAGTTGGTCCAAGGTTTACATAATGAAGAAATAGTGTTAACAGGTTCCAGGAGCCACTGCACCGAACACAACACAACACACACACACACACACACACACACACACACACACACACACCCTCCCAAACAATGCCTTTAGCTCACCCTAACCCCCCCTGCCTTTTTTTGCATCCAACACCACCTTCATGTACCTTGCATCCTTCCTCCTTTTTCTGTCCTCTTTGCCAGTCTAGCTCACTGCTTGCTTGGCTACAGTCTGACCTGTCTCCTGCCTCTTAATCCATCCTGTAAATGGCTAGCACATGCATTTACCTCACAACAATTGCTACCTATATTGGGCACTTAATAATTAGAGCTAACATTTAGTGACAGTGTCCTGTGGGTCAAGAAGTGTAGTAGGAACTTGCAGTCACTTGTCCAGTATGACTTACATTTTACAGTTGAGGAAACAAGTCATGTGCCCAGTCTCATGGGTGAGAAGCAGCAGAGCCAGGATCTGAGTGTAGTCCGCCTGGCTGCAGAGCCTGCACCCCTAACCATTGTTACTACGGAATTTAAAAATATTTTTCCGAAGTGTTTATTATTGTTAACTTTTTAACATTGCGAAGAAAGTACTAGGGTAGGCGCTGAGGACATTTGAACATGAACAGATCAAATCTGGTTTCTCCTGCCTTGGGGTGCCTTGGGGAGTTAATGATGGCAGAGGGTCATCTGGGAAGATGCGTGAGACAAGCCCAGACGCAAGCTAGCGCAGCCAAGGGCCCCAGCCGTGCCACAGAGAAGGCACAGCCGTTTGGGAGGCTCGGGAAGACAGGCAGAGTTCCAGGGAGGCTGCTGCAGGTGGATGGCTTGGAAGGACAGGTCTGGTTTGTGGGGAGGGTCCTGGGCTTGAGGAAGGACTAGACTGGAGCAGAGAGGGTGCATCTGATGCCTGAAAACTGCCGAATCAAGGGCCAGAGAGTCCAAGCTGAAGTAAATCCCTGAGCACAGACACAAGCCCCTGAGAGCCGGACAGGGGAGCTTAAGACAATGCACTCTGGATTGCATGGATTCTAGTTTCTGCACCAGCCCTTACCAGCTCTGTACTTAAGACAAATAACAACCCTCCCCCAGGCATCAGTTTCCTCATCTGAAAACCGGGTATAATTCACAGCCAGGACCAGGGCGAGGTGGGCAAGACATTTGCCTTGAGGTCAAAATTTAAGAGAGTTCCCCCCCCAAAAAACTTAGTGATCAAGATAAATAATAATTTATTGCAATATTTTTAGAGACTCAGAATCAATGCAAAAGACCCATGATGAACACAGTATCAAAAATTGAAATAAAGAAGGGCCACACCCAGCCATATTGGAGCTGAAGGCGGAAGAAAAAAATTTTTTTTTTCACTTTCTTGACCAGCGATCAACTTCCATTCATATTCACATCTGTGGTTGAGCCAGAGATTCATCTAATGGTGACAATGAAAAGCCTGGTAAGCCAAGAAAGAATCTGGTTATAGTCAACACCTGGATCCACTCCAAGGGGCTGGTGCCCATTTACGTGTGGCAGAGCAGACCTCTCGACCCAGAGGGCCACTGACAAAGGGCACGTTTCCGAGTTTTCCCCTTTTCCTGTCTTATCTGGCCATGAAAACCAATGCTCAGGTCCTCCTCATCTACAGAGCTGAAGGCGTGTTTTCTCTCAGCAGCTCTCCATGGGCCAAGTTCCTCCACACAGTGAAAGCTTTTTGGCAGACTTATCTTTTCTGCTGACCCATTTTTCTTATCTACTCTTGAATCAGTCATACTGTCCCTGTTTTCGGTTGTGGTAAAGGCACTGTGCTTCCCTGGTCCAGGCCCTGATAGTAACACCAGGCATGGGGTGGCTGCAGGGGTCAGACGAGATAACACATGTTGTGTGCTAGGCATGGCGTCTGGCAGGGGTCCCCTCGTGGACTCTAGGGGCCTGGGGCCAGGGTTGGGGTGAGATGGAGCTGTTTGAATACCTGCTCCACAACTTTGCAGTTGGGGGGCCTGCAAAGAGCCTGTTTCCTCGTCTGCAGGTGGTGAGAGCATCTTGCTCATTGGCCTGTCGGGTAGACTGGGAGGAAAAATGCCCAGAGCTTCATGCAGGGCTGGCATCTAGAGGCAAAGAACCAGCAGCAGACCTGCCCACGGTGGGCTTTCTGGTTGCTCCTGGTGAATTATTATATTTTTTGGCCAATTTTAAAGACTAGTTTTCATTTTATTAGACGTTAGGGAAAGGGATGTAGCTTGACCCTTCGTTCTAGCTGTGAAGCTCCTGCCTCTCCCTCTGTGGCATTCACTCTGACCGCAGCCCTGGCCCTGTTCCCCCCTGCTGCTTCCCTGACCAGGTCAGGATGGCCACTGGGACGGATTCTTGGGTGGTATGATTTGACTGACAAGAGCCTTTGGCCTGACCATTCCTGCCTCTCACTCTCCCCTTCCTCCCGTCCCCCACCTGTCCCTCTGGTGTGAACACTGCTTCCTGGGCCCTGGCGGCCCCCCATTGATTACCTGGGGCACCTACATATGCGCTGCATCTCTTCCCTGCTGCTTAGATGGAGTCACTGTCATCAAATGACCACTGTCATTAAAGAGACCCTTTTAAAAACCTACTCCTGAACGTTACCTGTGAGACCAGCAGAGCCATTTCCCATTGTGTGACTCACAAATGTGGTCTGATGCCTGGACGGGAAGGTGACATGGCACCTCCCCTACATTATACCAGTTCCCATAGGTAGGCCAGTGTAGGCTAGAATCCAGGCTCCACTTTTTCTTGTTGTGAAACCCTGAGCAAGTCACTGAATGTCTCCAGCCTTGGTGCAAAATGGCACTGATCCCAGTGGCTTGCTGTGAGGATTAAATGGGAAATCAGTGTTCACTCCCATGTTAGTTATATATATTAACTCATCTGTTAGGACGTGAATTACTTCATTCACTCGTGCAACAAATACATACTGGGCGTGTACAATGCACATGGTAATGTTCTAGGTTGTACAAGGAGATACAAAGATAAAATGCAGTCTCCAACTGGTGGTCAAATGCAGGGGGAAAGAAATACGAGCAAAAGACTGTAGTGCAAGACAGAACTGTGAAGCGTCTGACTCAGTAGGCTCTCAATAAATATTTGTTGAATGAATCAAAGAAAGACACCAGGCAGGCATTAAAATTGAGGGGACATAGCAATACATATAACAGATGCTACCCATACTTTCAAGGAGTTTACACTTTAATGGGGGAGACAAATAATAGCAAATACTCAAGAATAATTAATCAGCTCAAGTGTAGTAACTGAGCTGTAGTAGGCAGAGAGTACAGGAGGACCATCAAATCCTGGATGATGGGAGCTGTGCCCTGGATTTTTCTTTTTTTCTGACATACAGACTAGACCTGAAGGATAAAAGGTTTTTTAACTTCTAGGTAAAATTTACACTTCATGTCTCTTTTGAGTAGGTGTTACTTGCACGTGGAAAAATCTTTTATGAAAGGGTGTATATTGAAAAGTCTCACCACATCCCCTCCCAGAGGTGAGCCATGCCCCACTGACCCTGGCACCATCCCAGAGACAGTCTAGCCATAGTCACACATACTTATGAATAATTACACGAAAAATGGGTCATGACATCTGTACTGGTTAGCACATACTTTTTTCCCAGAGATTGTTCTATATTGGTACATAGTTTTTATGGCTGTGTAGTACTCCACTGAGTGGTTTAACCACAGTTTGTTTACTCAATATCCTATTGGCAGACACACAGTTCATTTTTCTTCTTTTCAATAAGTAGACTTTATATTTTAAAATAGTTTTAGGCTTACAGAAAAATGAGCAGAAAGTAGAGTTCCCATGTTAACCCCCCAATTTCCCCTATTATTACTGTCTTGCACTAGTGGGGTACATTTGTTACAGTTGGCGAGCCAACATTGATACATTATTACTAACTAAAGCCCATGATTTACATTAGGGTTCACTATGTGTTGTACATCTTAATGGGTTTTGACAAATGCATAATGACATACATCCACTGTTACAGTATCATTCCGGATTGTTTCACTGCCCTAAAAGTCCCCTGTTCTCTATTTCTTTATCCCTCCCTGAAAACCCTTGGTGAAATGTAGTTTTTCCAATAGAAATTATTTGTAGTTCAGCTTTCAGAGCAATGAGGGAGGAAAAATAATGTTCCCTGTATCTTCCTAGGTTCTTAACCGAGGCACCCCTGTAATCAAAAGACACATTAACAGGAGAAAAGCGAACAGAAATTTAATGACATGTATACCTCCCTTATACATGGGAGAGGCCCCAAAACAATAACTCTCTGAAATGGCCCAGGCTATCACCTTAAATACCATCTTCAGCTAAAGACAAAAGAAAGATGTTGGGATGGGGAATTAGTTATGGGAGGTTGCCAGGAAAGCGTGGAAACAAGACTAAGGTTGTGATCTTACAAGTGGAGGTTTCCCTTAGGCATATAAATGTCTCTAACAACAGGGTAACTTATACTCAGTTTTCAGACCTTCTCTTGGGTCTGCAGTTTCTTAAAAATAACCATATGCCAAAGAGGCATAATTTAGGGTGACAAATTTGGCTCCCCTTGAGTCCCACCTTTGAAACTTCAAACAAGAAGTTTCACAGTCCAGAAGCTAAGTTGATAGACTGCTTCATATCTCATTGAACCAATCACTCTGAGAAGAGGTCAGTTCAGTTCAACAGTTGTGTCTCATTTCAGAAGCCAGTGACACAGCTGGGCTCCCAAAGGTAGGCTTATATTGTGTGAGAAATCCGGTACTTACTAAGGCATTTCCATGGAAACAAGAGAAAGACAAAGGTTAATGATTAGAGCAATTCTAATCCTAATTTGGGTCTTGAGAGCAGCCAGCCAAGATTTCTAGGTGTTAGGCTCTTATCTCTGGCCATTTAAATGTCTCTGATGGTCATCAGGCATTTAGGTAAACTTTCTGAGTGGCCCACACAGCAATAGGCAACTATATTGTCTAAACAAGAGCTATGGGTTCAATTTCTCTGATGTTTCTATCAAGTCATTCACCTTCAGTTTGCGGGGCTTCTGAGAAAAGCGCAGTTTTTGTTCTTAGTGATTCCAAGTTGAAAAGATGGGAGAGAACTGAAAATGTTATTTTGGAAATTTATAGCCAGATATTTGAGGAAACCAGAATTCAGGATCCAGTCCAGTTTACAGGTAGAAAACAAAAACCTCAAAGACAAGTAACAAAACTAGAATCTGATATCCCCAAGTACATATTATAGTTTCTACTGAAACATAATTTTTCTCTCTAAAATCACTCACCTATTTTCTACCAAAGAGAGACAAATTAAGACTAATGTATTTGCCAGTTAATAATTCTGTAACATCTTACTACATTGCTAGTGACCGCACTAGAGGGGGAGGGGATTTAATAATATGGGTAACTGTTGAACCACAGTGTTGTATATTTGAACCCAACATAAAATTGTATATCAATGATACTTTAATAATAAAAAAAGACTAATGTATTTTAAAATAAGTCTAGTCTCTATAAACTTGGCCTGGTTATTTACGTAAGTTCAGTAAGAATAGTGATTGACACATAGAATCTTTTAAATCTGCTTTGCTGAAACTTTTCGTAAGGGATCTCAGGTCTAACTTTTAAAAGCCTCTCCAGGCTAAGAAGACAAGCCAAGGATTTTCCATCAGATTTTGCTTGAAATACCTATAGATTTGGGTGAATTTCTCTCTTCTTGAGGTACCTAAAATATCCTGTGGTTCCTGTAACTGCCAGGAAGTGATCTTCTTTACTCACCATAGTAGGCTGTTTGGAACCCGCAAACTAAAGTACCAGGCTATTTTTTAAAGGGGCTTTATTGCCTCTGTGAAGACAGGCTTAGTTTCTTAAAGCTCTGCATCTGATTCTATGCACATTCTCAAATCTGACTTTCTAGTCAAAGCCTTGATAATATAGCCAATGTTTCCAACTGTGTCCTGTTATGAGGAAAACAGATTCTTATTGAATTTAGGCAAATAAATATATTACCATGAAAATAAGAATACTAAGAGTTTCCATATTCTGGAGGGATCAGGTAGGGAGAAAAAGTAATTGTTTCATCCTTGTTCACAAAGGTATACTTTACCAAACTGATGTGAGTTAGTGTTAGCTTAAGAGAAAAAATTTCCTTAAATCTGGAAAAATGAAGCATTAAAGAACCAGGAATGTTTCAAACAAAAAGTCTTAAAAATTACAATCATCCTCACCAGTTCATTTAGTCCCATGTTATTAATTCTTGTTCCACTTGAAGCCAGTTTTTCCATTCATTCTGGAAATTCTTCCCCAGTTTTATGATCTTAAGGTTACCAGAAACTTGTGCTTGCCAGAGTCCTTTCCATGAATCTTCTTGAAGATAAAGCACTTTTGAAGGAACACTTTTTCAGAAGCAACAGAGTAAAACAATAACTGCAAATGACAAAAGACTTAAAAGTGGCCAAGCCTACAGATCTGAGGAGAGTTCATTATAGTGCAACTGGCAAGGAAATTTGCTTATTTCTGTAACGCATATTTCAAGGTAATAAATGTAACTGTGGCTGACAGCATTACAGAATATATCAGAATTTTAGGAATTTCAGACCATTCCTGGAACACTTATGTATCTACTCAAATACAACTTAAAGAAGGCTTAGTATTAACCTCTAATCTGACAATTCTTCCCATGTAATTTTACATATCAATCATAATGTAAATGAGTCACAGGGATGAAAATACAAAAAGAATAATTAATTAATTAAAATTTTAAATCCTTATAATAATAATTCAATTTTAGCTTGATTACACAAGGTAAAATTCTCTTTTTTCCCCTCTCTTCCCATCTTCGTGTACCATTTTATACAGTATTCTCTTCTTTTTTATTCTGAAATAACTAGTTTTACTTTAGGACAAAAAACTTTCATTTCCCTCAACAAAAATTCATCTCTACACTGTACACGTTTTCTGAGCCAAAAAGGCACCTTACCTTTCCTTGAATGTGCAGTTGTTTCTCTTATTATTTCTAGTAGTTTTAGTTACAGCTATTCACTAGAATTCTTTTAACTTTACAAACTTTAATTCATAGTGAAAACTAAGAAGCAAGCAAGTGTGAATTGTCTGTTAACCAGCATTCTGTAGACTGGGAAATTTGTTAATACATCTCATAACTTCGAGAAACATGCTTTTTCATTGTATAGTCTTTCAACACAGCACAAAACATGTTTACTAACAGACCCAAATTTATCTTTAGTTTCTCTGTAACCAGACACCAAAAGGAGAAAAACCTAAGTTCAGTAATTCATTTCAAAATTTTTTCTTATTTGGAAATGCTCTAAATACTGACATACCTTGTTTTACTGTGCTTTACTGATACTGCATTTTAAATAAATTGAAGGTCTGTGGCAACCCTGCATTGAACAAGCCTGTCAGCACCATGTTTCCAACAGCATTTGCTCCCTTTGTGTCTTTGTGTCACATTTTGGAAGTTCTCACAATATTCAAACTTTTTCATTATTATATTTGTTATGGTGATCTGTGATCAGCAATTACAGCTCACTGAAAGCTCAGATGATGGTCAGTATTTTTTATCAATAAATTTTTTTATCAGTATTTGTTAATTAAGGTATGCACATTTTTTAAAGACATAATGCTATTACACAATAGACTACAATATGTTATAAACATAACTTTTATAGGCACTGGGAAACAAAAAATTTATTTGACATGCTTTATTATTATATTCACTTTGTTGCAATAATTTGGAGCTGAACCTGTAATGTCTCTGAGGTTTGCCTGAATTCAATGAATTTCCATCATTTAACAGTAAACTCTAATGGTGTAAGTACCAAAAAATTTTGGAAGTTATTTTTAAGTACACATGCCATAAAACATAATTATTGCTGAAAATTTCACTAAAAACGTGTCCCATTTACATTTATTTAAATCACTTGCTACCAATGATTATGTTTAGACTGCCTAAAAAAACTTCAAGAGACATTAGGCAAAGTCAGCCATCATTCCAGCATTATTTTTTCTTGCTGACAAATCTCGTTAACAGAGATAACATGAATTTATGACTAGTAAACCCAAGTGGAATAAAAGTTGCACACCTGCATTATATTTAATGGTGCTAACAATGATGACATGCCTATTTTAATTAAGACAACCTAATCTAGTTTTTATTTACCAAAGATTTTCTCAGGTCACGTTGGCTTGAAAAGCATTTGTTTAGTTTCTATATTGCTGATAGTTTTGGAAAACTCAATCCGTACAAGCACTTGTCCTTCAAACCAACTAGATAGAGCTCTTTCATAAATTAATTTTGGCAGTACCATCTGGAGGTAGAAAAGTATCACACTTCTATAACATATATATACACATACACATAAATATATAGACATGCACAGAGACCTTATAGCTATTATTCTAAAATTTTAGCCTTAAGTCAGATACAGTACTAAAAAAAAATCACTGGTTTATAGAACAGTTGGATCCAAATTTTTTAAATTACAAAGGCACAGAGAAAGCATCAAAGGTTTCTCCAAGGAGTTTTGGGGTATATTTGTTTATTATCAGAGGTCTAGAGTAATTACTACTTAAAATTTTCTTCTTTTTTTAGTGCAGGGAAATTTTCTTTCCAAAATCCCAATGTCTGTAAGCATTTTAAGATGAATAGGGGATGTTTTGGAACTGGTAAGAATAGGTGGACTTTGAATTGTTTCTAGAGCCACATTTCTAGTTTTGTAGAGATTTGCAAAACAAAGACAGTTGTTTTAATTCCTCCAAGAAGCGACTGTAGCCTGAAAATCAAGAGATGAATCCACCCATCCAGCTAAAATTTGCTTCTTTATATCAGGGAGATTTCCAACTGGGATGTAAACCAAATGGTTTCTATATTCTAGAGCTTCAGGGTTTAATGTAGTATGCCTTTCTAAAGTCTATCCAGAGTTTAAGAAAGCCCTTCTTTCTGAGTACACAATTCAACCTTGAACCAATTCACCTTAGGGGGAAACCTGTACTATTGTTTCTGTTAGTTTCTGAACGTGTACCTGCAGGTGATCCATTTCCTGATCACTTGTAGGAGGCCTGGAAGAAGTTCTGGCCATTCATTTCTTCTGTGAGGGTTTCTCCCCCATCCCAGGGAGCTGTCTAGCTTACCTACTGTATAATCATGGGTGGGAGCAACACCCTTGACCGAGGTTCCTGTGAGTGGGGTGGTGAATATCCACTGATATTTCTAACTCTTTCTAAATTTGATAAGATCTTCTCAAAGTAGAGGCAAAAAGGGCTTTGTAATTTCATCTTGTTAAAGGAGTCCTTAGGGCTAGTGGCCACATTCTTTTGTCTTATTTTCAATTTGATCTTTCCATAGGCACCAGTAAGACATTTGTTTAGAATGAGAACTCCATAAAAAATTTTCAAATATATAAACTCGTCCAAACCAAAGGATCCATTATCTGGCCATTGATGAATAGAATCTTATATAGTGACTCAAACGAGTAAGCCTTTTGTGACTTAACCATGGGCACTAGAGGCATCCTAAAGAAGTGTAAAAGATGTAGCCCTCCCAAGATTCAGAAAAATCACTCCCAAAGTTAGCCAGAGAAAGCAAAGACCTTTATTGTCACAGGGAGTAAGAATGGTGTAGTAAAACCGGTATCTCCAGTTTCCCCCGAGAATGTGAGATGCCGCCAGTCACAGACCCCTAATCTGTGACACTGGGCAGGCACCACTGGACTGGGACTTCTCCAGTACTAACATGACAATGAAGTTTGAGATGACAAAGTCTTCTTATGAACCAGGACCTCTTAGACAAACTTCTCTGGGAGCTGGCACAGCTGACAAAGGGAATGCTACTTCTCAGATTCACAGCTTATTCGGCTGTCTGCCAGGTACATGCTGGTTCATGCATCTTCTGGCTGGAGAAGACCAGAGAGAATATTCTTATTGGTCACAAAGTCAAGCTCTCAAGACATAGAATAAAACAAAAGGAAAAACCCATTTGACCTATGGTTCTCCACCTTATGACAAAAGACAGAGACAAAAGAAAGCAATGACCATCTCTGGAAGGAAGGAGATCAGAAGAAAACAGAAGCACTCATGACGACGAATTGTTACGAGTTGCTATACCTTGGGAGCTAGTTCACACAAATATTTCCTCCAGCTAATCTAAATTTGGAAGGGAGGGGAACAAGAGGCGTTGGCCTTTCTCTCTTGACCAGGCACTGGAGTGAGACCCGGGAGAGCTGACGCGCAAAAATTCTTACCCCCCGTGACTTCTGCCAGTTTTCCAGGATCCCATCTGCAGGCTCCAGAATGCACAACGTGTCTCAGAAAGTCCCATCTGGGTCCCTAAAACTGTGGGGGAGGAAAAACAATTTTCCTTCTACCCTTCTAGGTTCTTGGCTGAGACATCCCTGTATTAAAAAGACACATTAAAAGGAGAAAAACAACCCGGTCTTGAATAACATGTATACCTCCTGTATACGTGGGAGAGACCCAGGAAAATGGAGTAACTCTGAAATGGCCCAGGCCATCCTTCAGCCAATAGGGACAATGGGGACATGTTAAGGACGGGGTGGGGGCGAGGGACCGCCGAAGGGAAAGCCCAGGAACCAAGGGTAAGGTTTCAGTCTTGCATCCTCCACTGACAAGAGCTTCTGGGGATCTGCTTACCCCTCTTCCCGGGGCAGGGAGGGAGATGCCCTTATGAATGGAGGCTTCCGTTAGGTGCATGAATGTCTCATACAAAAGGGTAATTTCTACTCAGTTTTCAGAGCTTCTGTGTCTGCAGCTGCTTAGAAATAAGCAGCTTAAAATACTTTGTATGCCAAAGAGGCATATTTTGGGGTGACAAATTCTACTCCCCTTCAAATTCTTTACAACCTACTTGCAACCCTCCTTTACAGCCTGTTTTCCTGCCCCGTGCACTCTGGCCACATCACGTTGCCCCTGTCTCTGAAACAGAACATGCATCCCCACCTGGCCTCTCCTCCCATAGGACACTCAGATGTCACCTCTCTGAAGCTTTGCACAGTCCAGTCTAATACCACCCACTCCCTCAACAGAGTCCCAGGCCCCTCTTCTGTGTGGTTCTTATGTTAATATATTTATTCATACAACAGATATTTAGGGGCCACCTTTCACATGCCAAGCAGGAGGTTGGTGCTAAGTGTCTGGTAGATACATGGCCACAAAGCCCAGCTCTCAGGATGGTTGAAAGTTCCTTCGAGAAAATAAAACCAACTAATATGATGAAAGATGCCACCCTGGTCAAAAAAGGGCTCTGGGAGTAGGTGACATTTAAGAAGGGACCAGAAGGGAGAATATTCCAGATGGAAGAAATGGCAAGTGCAAAGTCACAGAGCATTTAAAGCAAACCTGCAGGAACTCTGTGTGCTGGGTGAGCAGCTGAGGGGCAGGGATGCACAGGGGGCGGTGGGGCTGGCCAGGGCTGTCTCTGGGCCGCCCGTGCTTCCCCATGCACACACCCTCCACCTCACTGTCCCAGCTGGGTGCTGGCGGCTTTGTTTGCTGAAGCATTTGAGCCCTTGATACCAAACCCCAATTACCTGAGAGAAGGTTATTGCCTCTTTAAAGAGTTCAAAAGCCCCAGACTTTTTATAAATAGCGCTATCCTTTCAGCAGCTCTTAAGACAAGATTTATGGCCTACTTCCCCCAGAGGCAGACAGACCAACAGACAGGTTACTTCCCTTGGAGCCCAGGTTCCTACAATTGTGGGATGCTCCTACTTCCTCTTTGCATTTTACGACCTCCTGGCTGGCTAATCCTGAACTGTGTTGCACGGGAAGGAGGTGAACTGTGCAGGGCTGCAGCTGGCTCGGAAGCCAGAGGCCACGCCAGACTCAGGAAGGGCTGGCAGGCGGTGGGAAGGCCCAGGCAACCCGGTCTCTTGGCCATGACTGTCTCCTCTGGTTCCCAGGGCCTGTTCCCAGCAAGATGCCCAGAGCGGAGACCTCAGGGTGACTGGTCCCTTGTGGGAGTCTGCCACAGAGGGACAGCCAAGAGGCAGAAAAACCCCTCAGTTCATAATCTCATAATCTAGTTGTGGTGATGCTGCAAAATTAATAAATTGTTCATCACATAAAAACATCATTCTTTTCATTTCTAGAGCACATGCATATTTCTTGTTGCCTTTAATTTAGTTCTCAGAGAGCTCCAGTAAATTAGACTTATGACATCCTTATGATAGCTGAGGAAACTGAGGTACAGACTAGCCTGACTTGCACAAGCAAGGGGTGACAGGTCCAGATTCTGATTTTGGCTTCAAATGCTTGGTTGGGGGTCCAAGGCACCAAGGATAATGGGAGGAAAGGAAATGGCTTTGGGGAAGGGGGGAGCGGTCAGCTTTCAAGAGATCACAAGAAGGGGAAGGACATGCTAGGAGGGGACACGGCGTAAGAAAAGGCAAGGCCTGTCATGGGACAATGACACTGGCTGGACTGGGGCTGGGGGAGGCACAGCCTCCTGACATTTCTAGGTAAGTCTCTTCCACTGACCACCAACCTCTCCTTTCCTTCAGCCTTTCATCTAGTTCCTGGCCTCTCACCCAGATGGGCGAGGCAGTGGTAAGGCTCATAGGCTGTGAGTTCGAATCCCTCTTCTCGGCCGTGGGACGGTGGGCAGGGGCTTGACCTCATGATCTCCCTTGTCCTCATCTCTAGCATGAGCCCCATCACCGTGGACGGGGGTAAGCAAGACTGGGGCCCCCGTCCTAACACTAAGACCAAGACTAAGACCCACCATGTTATTTGGGACACAAGGACCCTCAAATGCCCCACAGCCAGACCCTCTTCAGGTGGTCTGAAATCCTCAGAGGATAGGGACACACGATAGGAATTCCCTGTGACACCGTGCAAAGAATACTAGCGTGGGAATCCAGAAGAGCCAGTGTCCGACTCCTGGCTCTTCCAGCGGTCCCCATATGGGGGCACCTGGCCTCCAGGCTTGCCTGTAAGGACAGACCCTTCTCCTCTGCCAGCTGCCCTGAGAGGCTGGATTTGGACTTGCTTTCCCGTCCGGAGCATCATGGATGCTTCTTTGTCGGTTCCTTTTCTTCATTTCAACTGATAGTACATTCATTTCATTCCATCTGCATGAAAAACCCATAACCAAGGGGCTCACCAGCAGAACTTTTGCTATGGCCTTGCATTCGGCTTTCCCACCATGCCTGTGTCCCACCCAGATCAACTTCCCAAGCATATGCTCCCTGTCTGTCTTGCTCATCCCAGATCTTGGCCTGAGAAGTAGTCAGTGCTCAATGAATATTGATTGTATGAATTAATTATTGAAGAGAAGGCTTGAGTGCCATGCTCAGTGTCCAGGAGGTATGTTTGGAACTTGGTTCTATGACTCTCAAAGGCCTCTGATAGTAAAGTCATGCTCCTAAAATTATGATGGTGAATTGGAACCAGCAGGTAAGTCCCTGCCATGGGACCTGCAGAGCAGTGATTAAAGAGCATGTTTGCAAGTAGGCAGGGGAATGGATCCCTTGTGTAAGCCACTCTCCTCAGCTTTGCTCTGGCCCTCCTAGCTCAGGGGTCCTTCTCCTCCTATAACTACTATGAAATCTGCCACTGGTATTTCACAGCCATCACCCATTGTAATCCCAACAACTGCGTAAGGTGAGAATTCTGAGCCCCAATTTACAGATGAGGAAACTGAGGCAAAGAAAGGACAAGAACCCTCTCCAGATTACCCAGTCATTGGGTGGCGAAGCTGTGATCTAACCCAGACCCGGCCCCAAACCCATGTTCTTTGGACAGCCTCATGCTTCCTGCATCGGCCAGGGTAGCCTGCTGTGGCTTTCAAACTGTACATCTGTCATTCTTTTCTCAGTGCCCATTTCCCAGGCTAGTAGAGCCCCTTTTGAAAGGCAAGACCAACTCATCAAAATTGGTTTCCAGCCTCGGACAAGCCCAAACTGCTGTGTGTGCTGGGTGCTGGCAGCCCTTGGCTACACACTTCCGACAGTCCCTGAAGGAGGTTGAAACTTAGGGCAAGTGGAAACTTCCCCCATGTGGTGTTCAGAGATGGAATTTTTTCTCTCTCTCTTACCAATTTTGAAACAGGAGGATCGGGGCTGCAGTCCGGGCTGGGCTTCTCCGGGCCTGATGATTTATTCATCAGAGGCTTTGGCACATACGTTCTTCCATAGGAATTTGTTGTAAAGGAAAGTGGAGTTACAAGGAAACCCACGGGGCTCACATCCCCCTCTGCCCCTCAACCCTCACCCAGAGGTGAGCAGTAACACTCCTCCAGCTCTGCACCCCCGCCCCAAGCTGGGTACTTGATTACCAAGGAGATGGGGTCTGGGCAGCAGGACACAATTAGCTGCCATTGGATTACTTAGGCTGAAGCCAAGCGAGGTTAGGGACTGGAGGGAGAGGTGCGCACATTCACTGGCTCTCTCCTTCCCTGTCACACATAAGTGTGCGTGGATCCCCTTGGGCCCTGGGTTGACCGAGCCAACAGCAAGATCAGCTTGACATGCCCCCCTCCCTCCCCCCTCCTCCCTCTCTTTCTCCCCCTCCCTCCCTCCCCCTCTCTCCCTCCCTCCCTCCCTCCCCTTCCCTCCTCCCCCTCTCTCCCTCCCCTTCCCTCCTCTCCCTCCCTTCCTCCCTCCTCCTCCCTCCCCCTCCCTTTCTCCCTCCCCTTCCCTCCTCCCCCTCTCCCTTCCTCCCTCCTCCCCCTCCCTCCCTTCTCCCTCCCCTTCCCTCCTCCCCTTCTCTCCCTTCCTCTCTCCTCCTCCCTCCCTTTCTCCCTCCCTTCCCTCCTCCCCTTCTCTCCCTTCCTCCCTCCTCCTCCCCTTCCCTCCTCCCTCCCTCCCTCCCTCCCTCCCTCTTCCCTTCCTTCCTTCCTTCCTTCCTTCCTTCCTTCCCTCCTGTTTGAATGGTGGTCTCACCATCCATCAAAGTGAGACTTTGATGAATGAATCCATCTCAGTGTTCAGCACATGGCTCAGCACATGAAAAGGACATACTCAACACCAGCTCTCACTGTACGATTGCTGACTTAGCAAACAGCGATTGCTAACCTACTGTGTACCGTGCATTGTGCTAGGTGCTAACATGGTCCATGCTGTTCAGTGACATCTAACTAGTAGGAGGAGACAGCCCTTTAAACCAGTAACAACACCGCCTGGCAAGGGAAATGACAGATGAAACCTAATATTAGGGCTTACTATAAACCAGGGAATCTTTGAAGGTCATCGCTTATCTTACTTCATTTCATCTTCACAACAGTCTCATGAGGCAGGTACTGTTATTTTCTCCACTTTTTAGTTGTGGAACCTAAAGCACAGAGGAGAGAAGTAATCTGCTCAAGGACACACAACTGTTGGAGGTGGGATGGGAAGCCAGGCTGATGAGATGGGGTGCCAGAGGGGCATCTTGTCCTGCCCGGGCTAGGAGAGGCTGTATGGGAGGAAAGACATCTGAGTTGACCTTGAAGGTGCAGTGGGCCCAGAAAGCCAAGCAGGCATGAGCAGGGGCAGAGGGAAGCACGCGGGCCCCCTGTGCTCCGGCCCCCAGTTGGGACTCCCACTTAGCAGTAAAATGACCCTGAGGACTGCGTGAAAGGAGGCGTGGTTTGTAAAGGACCTTGCTCAGTAAATTCTTTCATTTATCACTCATTTGTTCATGCATTGAACACAGGCACTGTCCTGGGCAGTGGGAATACAGTGGTGAAAAGAACAACACCCTGGCCCTCCTAGGGGCAAGACAGACAGTGAACAAGTAAAAAAAGATGAAATTGTATGTGTAATATAACAGCAGGTAGTGGCAAAATATAAAATAGGCTAAGGAGAAGCAGGAGGTCAAAGGGGGGACTATTTTGACAGGGAGGTCAGATAAGGTCTTTTTGAAGTGGTGACAATGAACCAAAGATCTGGATGGAGGAAGGGAAGGGGCCATGCAAATAGCTGGGCAATGTGCTTTCCAGACCCAGGGACCAGCAAATGCAAAGGCCCTGAGGTAGGACGCGCTTGGCGTGATGGAAGAGCCTCAAGTAAAGCCACGTGGCAGGAAGGAAGTGAGTAAGAGGATATCTGGTCGGGGACAGATCATACAGAGCCTTATGGGCACAGTGGGGCCTTTCAAATGAAATGAGAGGCCACTGGACAGGGTTTGAGCGGAGGACTGACTTCTGATTTTGTGCTGTGAGGTGTGGCTCATGCCTTCCAGCAACACCCAGTCTAGTGGGACGAGATGCTCTTAAAAGACAATTTACAACGTAGCTCTGACAGACAGATCATAGAAATGACAGACAGATAAGAACACTAGGACGGACTCATTTATGTGCCAGGCAGGCTTATCTTACTTCACTTCATCTTCGCAGGAGCCTGTGAGGCAGGTACTGTTTAGATGCAGACACTGAGTGCAGAGGAATGAAATAACTTGCCCAAGACCCCCCCAACTGGTAAATGTTCTCAGAAAATTCCCACTGGCCACTGGGCAGAGAATCAATTAATGGCAGGACTATTGGAGGCAGCCGGGAGGCTTGTTGAGAAGCCGGTGCGATGATCCGGACGAGAGAGAAGGTGGTGGGTGGCTCGGATAGTGGCTGTGGTGCTGGTGAATGTAGATCAGAAGCCGGATATCCTGGAACGTGAACCAGTGCGATTGGCTGCTGGGTCAGATGCTGGGTGGGACATGAAGAGAGAAGCCGAGAGTGAGCCCAAGATCTTTGGCCTGAGCTCCTGGGTAAATCAAATATTTACTGAAATGGGGAAAGCTGCAGCAGGAGCAGGTTAGGGAGACTTTGGCTTGTTGAAAACATGTAAAAATACATGTTTACAGAACGGATGGAACAGGCTGCCGAATGCCAGCCCAGCTTGCTAAGCTCTTGCATGGTCGTGGAGGGGCACCTGCAGTTAAAGTGGTCGAAAAGTGCTTTTCAGCCAAGTTTTTTCCACCCCTCGACACCAGCCCAGGGCTCCAGAGACAGGCCCATCCCTGTGTGACCTTCTCATTTGGTTTTCACACCTTCAACTTTGTTTGGCAGCTTTGACCTGAAGAGAGCAGGTTCAGCTAAACTTGCCCTGGGGTCAAGGGGGGGCACCCTGCCCTGAACTGCAACCCTGGGCCCCAACCACTGAGCAATTTTTTGTGTATAGATGACGGTCCTGGTGGCCCCAGGGAAGGTGGAGGTGGGTCTGGGCCTTGGAGGCTGGGAAGTGTGAGCTCCCCCCAGCCCCCAGAGGAAGCCCCGATGATTCAGGGAGCTGAGGCTCTACCATAAGGAGGGAAAACAGTGTAAAGCCCAGAGAGATCTCTATATGGGCCATTTGTCTGCTGCCCCCTCCCCATCCAGGAGGGCTTCCCTGGGGTCTGGCAGCCTCTTCCTGCTCATGCCACGTGAGCAACTGGGTGACTGAGTTTTGCAAACCAGTTCATCTCAGTCATGTTTTATTTGGCCAGTTCCTGCAGATTTGTTTTTGACTTCCTTTTGTGTGTGTGTGTGTGTGTGTGTGTGTGTGTGTGATTTATTTTCCCTAGACCACTTTTCACTCCCTAGGTTATCCTGTACACCTATGTCACTTGCTGCCCTGTGTGTTCTTTGCTCTGCAAAGTAAGTGCCCCAGTGGTCTCGCCAGGTCCTAGGCCTGGCAGGCCGTGTCCAGCACCCATCAGCCTGCGGTCAGGGTGGGTGAACAGCAGGGGCCTGGGGGTGGGGGGGCGTCAGCAGGCACCAAACCCACCTTTTTGGATCTCTACTTGCTGGGAAAGGAAAGGACCCCAAGTTATAATTTTTCCTTTTCGGACTGTGGAACCTGTTATCCTTACCAAGCAAGGGGAGCTCTGATGTGAACATTTAGCTCAACTCCTGGCAAAGATGGGGCGGTGGAGTTTAGAGGTACTCCCCCCCCAGGAGACGAGGCCACTCTGTCCCTCTTTTCCCCTCAGGACTTTCCAGGCTTCCCCAGACCTCTTGTCTCTCTTTGGATCTGGGCTCTGTTTGTTTCTCCAGCCCCTATGACTGTGAGTCTCTCTCCATATCTGTCCCTGTTTCTCTATTTCTAGCTCCCTCTCTTTTTCCTCTTTCTCCTCCCTCCCTCTGTCCTTTCATTTATTGAGCTCTAACCTCATGTAAAGTGCTGTACACATAGACTCTCGCCCACCCCTGTCATGAGTCTGGGTGAAGTTGGTCATTATTGTCCCCATTTTTCAGATGGGGAAATGGAGGCTCAGGGAGACAGACTTGTCTGTTCACACGGGATTTGAACCCGGGCCCTCTGATGCTTATGGCCATGGTTCTGACAGAAAACAAATGCTATCTGGTGAGGACATGGTGATCTGAGGTCTACTGCTCCACACGCTGGAGATGAGGCTGGTTGGGTTGGGCTTGTGAGGTCACACCCTGCAGTCACCCTCCACTCTGTCTCTGCATTCTCCCTGGAAGAAGTGAGGAACCTCTTTGGTCTCAGCCCAGCCCCTAGCTGCAGGCCTGTTTGGTTTATCTGTGACCCCAGGGCCAGATAAACTTGGGGAAGTTATAGCTGGAAGGGGAGAGGCAGCTACAACTGTGTCCACTAGTTCGTCTGTGACAAATAAAAGTGGAAGCCAGCTGCAGCAGACTCTTTCAGACAGAAGTGGTGAGAATGGCAGGAAAAAAACTCTTCTAAGTCAATCACCAGAAATACCAACTCTTCAAATTCCAACACGGGGGTAGAAGGGCTGGGAAAAGTCAGCCGAAAGTATTACCTCCTAGGGGGCATTTTCAAGAGAAGTCTGGGGAGGCCTTGGAAAGAGCTGCTCCCCAGCTCGCCTGGCGTGTAGAGGTTACAGTGAGAGAGCAGGGGAGAAAAAGCTCCAAGTGCACTGGGCTACTGGCCTCAGCCACTGAGGGCGCTGGTAACCATCATGGACAAGCCTGGTTCATTCACGCCACCGAGGCTAGGGGAGGCAGGATGGAGACAGAATCTAACAAACGAGTTATTTATATCTACATCCCAGACCTCAGAAGGAAAATTCCCATACTTAGACATTCCTAGATGGCCTGTGACACAGGATATTTAAAGTAACAATGGGCCAAATTCTTGCGTCCGTGTTTGGCAGTGCTCCAGTCTGAAAGTCCACAAGAGAAGCTGTTGGGCTTGTGTAGCTTTAGTGCAGGGGGGAGACTGTTTCTAATTCAGGACTTATTTAAGATCTAACTTCCCCCCTCCTTCCTGGAATTATAAGGAAAACCTGATTTTGATTTAGAGACATTTCATGTAATCGACTTTGGAAGATTTTAGGAGTTGTAGCTCTGCGGGTACCCCCACCTTGAAAAAAGGGGGGATATTAAATAAACTAATAGGATACACTTTACATTTCCTTACCTAGGGATGGAAATAGCCACTACCTATGGACCGTCTCGTAGCTAAACTCTCTGAATGCTGCAGGTGACTCTATAGAGCTGGACATGACCCTTTACACATAGTCACTGGCCTGTTTAGGGCACGACTTTGTTGAATTAGTTCCAAGGAAAATCTCAGAAAGGTTGGAAAATGGTGACTTCTGGTACTTACCCAGTTGAGGTTATAGTCAAATTGACTTCTTTAAGGCCCCTCCCAAGCCTGTGATTTTTCTAAACAGCAGCCATGTAAAGGAGTAGAAAATGCACCAGCTCTGTCAGTGAGGATTCCTTCGACTGCAAGTCATAAAAATTACCCAGCTCAAAATGGCTTAAATAAAAAAAGATTTATTGACTTAAATAAAAGAAGTCCAGGTATGACTTCAGGACTGGCTAATTGGGCAGCTCCATGATGTCAAGAAGGGCCCAGGTTTTTTCTCTGTTTTCTCTGTGCCGTACTGCTGCTGACCTTTATTTATCCTCAGACCGATTCCCTTTATGGGGCTAAGAAGGCTGCACGCAGTTCCAGCATCACAGACACTCTACTGTGCTCCTTTCTGCCTTGTTTCTTCATTTTAAGAATGAAGAAACTTTTCCCAGAAGCCCCCAGCCGATTTCCCCCTCGCATCCCATCAGTCCTCACTGTATCACATGTCCGGCTGGACCAGTCGCTGGCAGAAGGACTGAGGCCAACATGATTTGATGACACTCCTCAGGGCTTATCCCTGGAGCTGGGAATAGAGTTACTTTTCCCTGAGTCATGTGGCAAAGGGGTGAACTCTGGAAGAAACTTGGGGCAGCAAACAAAAACAGGGAATGGATATCGACCAAAATGTCTGTCCCACTCGTGAGGACAGCCCCCAAGTTTGGAAGCAGCTGCAATGTCCATCAATAGGGCATAGGTTCATTCATAAAATGAAGAAAAAATTTGGTGATACCCAAAGTGCCTGGCACTATGTAGAGAGCAGTGAATAAAACGGCCCTTGATGGGGGAAAGATAGATAGCAAATAAGTAAATGAATACATGCAAATTAACATTGCAAGTTAAAATAAGCACAGTGAAGGAAAAGACCAAGACAACAGAGACAGTCCAGAAGGGCTTCTCTGAGGAGGTGGCATTTCAGTTGAGTGCTTATCCATCCCCACATGCATAAGGCAGTGGATGAAGATTCCAGCAGGGTCAAGAAGTCGTGCCAAGGGGTCCGAAGCAGGAAGGGGTTTCTCAGCTGGGGGCTGGGGCAACAAGATGAGGTGGGAGAGGTGGCCAGGGCCAGGTTTGGCAGGGGCTCCTGGACCTCAGTGAGGAGTTTAATTTTCATTCTAAGTTCAATGGGAAGACACTGAGCATTTTTTAAAAAAGGTATATTTATTTTAAAAACCTTTTTATTTTGAAATCATTTTAGATTTTACAGAAGAGTTGCAAAGCTAGTACAGAGAATTCTCTATATTCTTCACCCAACTTCCCCTAAGGTTAGCATCTTTCATAACTATAGTACATTTGTCAAACCTAAGAAACTAACATCAGTACGATGGCATACTGACGTTATTCACATTTCTTCAGTTTTTCCACCATGTCACACCGAGTCATCGCGTCCCCTCAGTCTTTCCTAGGATGGGCCAATTTTTGTCTTCCCTTGCTTTTCATGGCCTTGACATTTTTATAGAGTACTGGTCAGGTGTTGTATAGAATGTCCGTCAACTTGAGTTTGTCTGCTGTTTTCTCATGATTTGACAAAGGCTCTAGATTTGGGGGAAGAATAGGAGAAGTGATGTGCCCGTCTCATCACCTGATTTCAGGGAGGCTGTGGCATCAGCTTGACCACCTGTGATCGCTTGGTGAAGGTGGCATCGGCCGCAGTTCCCCGCTGTAAAGTTTCCATTTTTCCCTTTCCATGCTCCATTGTTTGGAGGCAAGTCACTGAGTCCAGCCCACACTTGAGGGGAGAGAGAAACCAGAGGGTTTGGGAAAGGGCCGTGACCAGAAAGGAGTGGCTAAAGTGTATCACTGTTGGATACACTTCTGTAAGTGGTACCCACCTAGGCTGCTGGCCCGGCGAGGACTGCGTGTCTTAAAGGCAGCAGTCTTTCATGCTTCCTCTTGTTGCTTTTCATGACCATCTTTAAGGTGAATGCCACATCATCTGGGATGTTCCCACGTGGCAGGTCTTCTGGAGGGGAGAGGGATTTCCTGTGCCCCCACCAGGCTGCCCTGGGTGTGGCCCCTCTTGCCTCCACCACACACACACTCACAGGCCAAGGCTTCTGGTTTTTTTTGACCACTGACCTCCTTGGGAAGGGTAAATGGAAGGTATGGCTAGTGGGGCCCAGGTGATGTTGGTGGCTGGGTGTGGGGAGCAGAGCCTATCACAGAGGAAGGTGGAAAGGCCATAAACAAAATACCATATAATACCAGCCAGGAAAAAGGAGAAAGTGAAGCTATAGCTAAGGGAAGAAAGTTCATATGTACTGAGTGAAAAAAGCATTTTGCAGAACAGCTTTATGCAGGGTGATCCCAAGTATGGCTTTAAAGAAGGACCATCCCTGCACACGATAGACACTCACTATGTGTTAAATCAATAAATGGTATATACCAAAATGTTAAACGGAAGCTGGAATATGTAGAGAGATTTATGGTTGTAGTTGTTTTACTTTTTGCAAGAGTCATGTTATTTTTTTAAAAGATAATGTTTCTTTAAAATACTAAAAAAAAAAATACATATATATATATATCCCCTTGATTCTTCTTCCCAAGCTGATCAGTAGTAATTCTTCTTATGCCATCCTGGTCTGAGAGATGACTGTATAACACTGACCCTTAATAAATGCTTTTGGTAACCATACGTGCTCTAGAAGGGCCAGGTGAACCAAATGGCATAAAATCCTACACTGGCTTCTTTTTTCTCCTTGGGGATGTCTGTCACAGGCAAGTGATAAAGGCAGCTGAGGGCTGGGAATTTGCCAGATACAGTTTTGCAAGCTCCTGGCCCCGAAGACATGAGTGATTCTACAACAATACAGCCAGGGCTCAGGCCGCCTTCCACACATCAATCATCCCCACACTGGCTGGCCAGACCCCTGCGGACGCTTCTTCTCAGTGGCCGTGGGTGGGCACACCAGTAGGAAAGCATGGGGCTCTGGCATCATGCCTGAAGGAACTTGGGGTATGATTTCACCTGCTACAGCCTCAGTTTCTTCATCTGTAAAATGGGAGAAATAAAAGTGCTAACACGGAGTGAGGATTAAAGGACAGAATGGGTCAGAGCAGTTGGTTGGCACTGTGCCTGGCATGTAGTTAAATCCTCAAGTGGCAGCTGGAGATGGAGGCGTGTCCTTTTATTCACATTATGATTATGTAGTGGAAATGCTACATTCTCTCACATGGTTAGCTGTAGGACAGAAATACAGTCTGGAGCCACTTGTCCCTTCCTCTTTGACTCCTCTCGGTGTATCATTCACGAATTAGTACATTTGACAGACGCTTTGGACTGCCACGCATGTGCCAGATGCTGAGAGGGAGGCTTCCCCACAGGTGTAGGCTATGTCCCAATACTGATCCCCAGGTGCTTGGGGCAGTGGGTGTGGCCTGGGGAGGACATAGCCCCTGGACTCGGGACGGCTGCCCATCACTGCCAGGCGGCTTCAGTAGTTTACCTCAGTGGACAGTTTCTGCGTGCGATTTGACAGGCCAGGTAGCCCTGAAGTCATGAACAACAGAGGTTAGGTTCCCCACCCTCATAGAGCTCACCCTCTAGAGGGGACGGACAGGCTGTGAACAGTAAGCAGGTCACCAAACCCCTACATATCACAGGAGGGGCAGGAAGGAGACAAATAAAGATCCAAGAGAGAACCAGGGGGAGACCAAGCATGGGGATTACTGACATGATGGCTGATGTCACTTTTGGGGAATTTTTTGTAGGGGACACTGTTGATTGGCTCACAAATGCTTGAAAACCGTAAGCAGTTTCCTAGTGAGACCGAAAATCTGGCTCCTATGTCTGGCTCTGCGGCTAACCTGTTGTGTGATTTTGGACAAGCTACCCTCAGGGTCTCACATCCCCATCTGTACAGTGGCAGTGAGTGGATTGGACCAGTGATTCTCAACATTTTGGGAGGGTCACATACTCCTCTGAGAATCTGGGAAGTGTCTCTCAGACAAAAAGCACCAACACGCAAGGAATTTATCTACAATATCAAACCTTTAAACCCCCACAAATCCTAGACTAAGAACTACTGGCCTCCATGACCTTCAATGTCCTTTCTGGGATTATGTCTTTGGTTCTGTATCAGAGTGACATGCCTGCAGGTGGGCATCCTTAGAAGCCCTCCTGCTTTGGGGAGGGACATAATGTTTTGGGTTAAACTGTCCGTGAAGGCTGATCAGATCTGACACCAGCCAACATCAGGAGCAAAAAGCAGGCAGACAATAGAAAGAGGAGAAGCAGGCTGGGCTAAGGGACATCACGGTGCAAATACAACTGATGCCAGCCGCCCCGGGCACAGGGGCGCTGGGCAGCAAATGCTGTGGGAAAGAGAACGCAAGGGACCCTGCCTGGTCTGAAGAGGGCAGCTGCCTTTCAGCTCCAGCCGGTTGCTGCCAGAGGCACCAGCTATTTTTATTTTTCAAGAAAAATTTTAGATCTGGGCTTGGAAACCTCTTGATTTTCAAATGATGACAACCAACATTTTCTGAAAACACTGTGAGTCAACAGTTTTTAACTTCCTGCCTACATGGCCCAGACTGCCAGGTTACAGAGGGAGAAACTGAGGCTAAGAGGAGAGGAGACCTAAGAGCTATTCTCTGCTCTCCCATGGGAGTCAGGTTCTCATCTCTAAGGTATCAGTAGCGTTTATCAGCATAGTGCATGGCCACTACGTAATCCTTCAACGGTTCTTGAAGGACAGTGACGCTCCCAAGGTTGCACTAGTGAAGGTGGCAGAGCAGGGATCTGAGCAGAGGGACTGGGCTCTTCCCACCACATTGCCCCAAAGGAGTGGCCTATGGATGTGGCAGGCATTTGTCAGAAAGCCCCAAGGCTTGTGCCCTCTATGGGAACTGAGGCCACCTGGATGGACCCTGGCATAGCAGAAAGCCTCAGTAATCCAGGGCTGGCTGGAGCATTGTCCAGAAACCAAATGGCAGCCTGGGGGGTTGGGAGGAGCACCGCGTGCAGCACGGATTTCCCCAGCACCCCCCACCTCCACCTGGGCTGCTCTGGTTCCCTGGTCCGTGCCTCAGCTGTCTACCCCAAGGGTGGTGCAGAGAGGACTGAGGCTCTGCCCTGCAAGGGGGCAGCTTGTGCCCATCCCCCTGTGCTGCCCCACCCACCCACAAAGCCACCAGATGACACTTCTGAATTATCTGGGGCAATTCACAGCTCCTTCTCCCCTGTAAGATGCTCGCTCCTGACTCCCACAGCCCCAGTAATTCCATAGGTCTGGGGGAGCAATTCCTCTTTTGATTACAGAGGAAATCAGGAGGCCAGGTGCAGAGAGGGAGGCTTCAGTCATGTTGGAAGGGTTGTCCCAATATTCTGTTGTCTGGTAATGGAGGATCCCTTCCTGAGACCAGTGTGAGGATGGGTCTCAATGTTTTATATGAGGTATTGTGGTACGGTGGCAAGACCTGGGTTCAAGTCCCATCTCAATCCATGTAGTCTTGGTTAAATATCACCTACTCCACCAGCTTCGACAGAAGCACAGTGGGAAAGAAATCTCTTCCTGGGGACACAGGAAAGCATCCCAAGGGAGGTGGTATTTGGATTGGGTCTGAAAGTGAGAAGAGGGCCTTGGCCTGTAGTTCATGGGCTTTGCAGGAAGGCCAACTACTTACCAGCTGTTTGGCCTTGGGCAGATGACTTGGTTTCTCTGAGCCTCAGTTTGCTCATCTGTAAAATGAGACTGATTATATCAACCCAACTGGATGGTTTACAAAACTGTGAAGGACAATGAAGCATCTTTACTCAGTAATAGTCTTTGTAGTGGCCCTCGGAAGGCCTTCTGGAGGACTGCAAGAACTCCCACTGCTGATTTCAATTAGAGCGGCCCCTGGAGCTCCATCCCCTGGCTTTGGGGCTCGTGGAATTTTTGCTCAGTTGGAGGCCACTCCCTTCCTCACCATGCCCACTGGGAGGGAAGCCAAAGAGAAGTTTCCCAGAGTCTGTCCAGGTACAGGAGAGGCCAGACCCAAGGGATAAGGTGGGAGAGGAAGGGAACAGGGAGGGTTCCAACCCTTGCAACAGTTAAATGTTAATATAGGTGTCGGCATAAGAAGTGTCTTCTAATGACAGAAGGAAATGAGGGAGTTTTTCAATCATCTCCTGCTTAGCAGATACAGATGTATTCATAATTATTCCTTGCCGCGGGCCTCGAGGCCCAGGTGGGCTCCAGAAGGCCTGTGTTCCTGCCAGACAAGAGTCCTTAAAGAACATCATGTAGACAATTGGAATGCCGTTTATCGTGCAAAACACAATAAAACCCTGAGCTCTCTTCCTGTCTCAGAGACCCATAAATTATGAAAATTATACCTGCCCCAGGCCATGGACATATTGTTTTATTAAAGTTCCGATGAATAAACTTTAGGCTCTTAAAAATGTCCTCTTGGTTTTCATCTGGCACACACCTCCAGCATGGAGCTGTCTGCCGGGGTTCATCTGATTAGCCCAGAAACGTACTTTGGAAAGTTGAGCTCATTTCAAGTTGCAGGTTCAGCAGGCTGGAGGGGCCCCCTGGGGAGCTGCGGCAGTTCAAGTTCTCTGCCACCCCCAATTCCAGACTATTTTCTCTTTGTGGGCTAAGCGCCAGGCTGGTGGGCCTTCCTAGGAGGTGTGTAGAGGGTTGAAGCAAAGTCAACCACTGGGGTCCATCGTGTGCTTCTCCCCCACATTGGGCTGCTAGTTCTTCACCAATCCATGTTTCCGCCTATCCCGTGCACTGGGCAGATGGCCACTTCTCTGAACCTTGGTCGCTGCATCTCTAGGAGAGAAGAGTAGTGTCTGCCATGGATGTTTGGGCCCTGGAGGAAAGTAACTTCAAGAAATGCTAATTATTATTACCCCAAATCCATTTCCTAACTGGGAACCAAGAGGAACAGGGGCCAGTCAGGGAGACAAAAACAACAGAGGCCAATGTGAAACTTTTTTTCTGGACCTTGATTTTTTTTAAAAGAAGCACATCTTTGTTCAGCTCCCATCTCCTCAAAAGCTTTTGGGTGAGTGAGACTCGAAGCACCCAATACCCTGTATGGGTTATTAATCTCCAAACACTCGAAATAAAGTAAAACCAGGTCAGGCCTGCCCTACATCCCCAACCATCAGGAATCCAAGACTGAATCAAGGTATAGAAGAACTGGGATGGAGTCGATTAAAAAGCACCACCAAGTGCCAGCTACTTACCTTGTCAGTGAAGGTTCCCTCGTCCTTGGGTGGCAACGGGACAGGCCACATGGTCTGGCCTGGATGGGAACCAAGTGCTAGACCCAGGGCTCCTGGATCTCCTCTCCCCCCTCCCCCTCCCCCCACCAGAGAGGGCTACCTGGCCCCACTTCTTGGTAACAGAAAAAAATACTTAACTTTTGCTCAATTCCTTCTTTCAGAAAACAAGAGGCATGCATTCACATGGTCAAAATTCAAGTCCAGCTTTCAGTGATTGGCCTACACATTAAAAGTTTCCCCCAGTTACTTTAAGTGATTACATGGCCAGGTCTCTACCAAGTGTGAGTGTATTTAGGACATGGGGTGGGGGTGGGGGCAGGGAAAGCAGATGGAAGGTGCAGGAGAAGGGCAGAGGCCAGTCGTGTGGATGGGAGGCTTTAGAGGTGAAAGAGAGTGGTTTTGGGTAACATCCACCAGTCTAGTGAATATAAGGAAGCTGCCGGGGGCTTGTGTTTGCCTTCTTGAAGCATGTGTGTGTGTAGGTGCAAGAAAACCTGTTTTGGGGACACCAGGGCATCAAAGAACCACAGGCTTTTAATAAACTGGGCAGGTCAAATGACCCTCTGCCATTTGGGGGGGGTTCTTTGACAAACTTGGCGCCTTGCAGGGTGAGGATGTTGGGGGTGTGAACACACAAACACAAGAAACGACAGTCCTGTGTGTATTTAACAATATATATTTATATATATTTTCTAGATCAGTACATTCAGTTTTTAACTTGTTTTTTTCTTCACAAACAGAAGAACTCTTACAATAGTAGACTTTCTAAAATAAATACTATTAAAATAGAGCTTCAAAATAAATATTCTATACAAAGGAAACCTTCTGTGTAACTTTTGTTGTGGGACGAGAAGGGGCTATAGTAAGGAGGAAAAATGAAGTAGGGATGTGGTAGGGAGGGAACCTTAAAACAGCTCTTCTGTTTGTAACATGAAAACCAAACTGTAGGGCAATGAGAAAACAGGAGAAGACACCATGTGGGGGAACGCACAGCAAAAACCAGAGGTGCAAGATTTGTCATCAGTTCTCTCAGGGAGCAGAGGGAACGACAGTGCTGACTGAAGGCATGAGCCACAGCCGCTAAAGCATGTGGGATGCCCCAGCGGACTGTACAGCGCCAGGTTGTGCCACCCACACTCCACTGGACATCTCCTGGGGCAGCATGGGAGATGAAACTTCGAGGAGATGAAATCTGGGTGCTGGTCCCAACTAATACTCTCCATGTTGTGTGACCTTGGACAAGTCATTATCTAACTGGGTGTCACTCGATGTGCACGGGGACCCATGAGACTCCAAATGCTGAACCAGATGTGTCACATGAAGGTCTTCATCTCTGTCAGCATTGAAGGGGCTCGTATCAACACCAGGAATGGTCTTCACCTCCTTCCAGCCAAGGACTGGTAAGAAACCTTGGTGGCATGGCACCCCCTCACCTATCTGGGAGGGCTTCGCCAGCCTAGACCCAGTCCCCAGGTGCCTAGTAGAGTGCTGGGCTTTCACACACCCACCCTCACAAGGGGAGCGGCTAAGGCCCCCTGGACAGATGTGCCGCACCCAGGCTTGGGGACCCAACCTCTAGTTCCAGGCAGAACCACCACCCACCCTGGGGTGGAACAGAAGTGGGAACCAGCCGGCTCTTCTCAAGAAAGGTCAAGACAAGGCATAATCCAGCCACGCAAGCCACCGGTGACAGGAAACACAATCAGCCAGAAGCAGCCACAGAAATATGTTGTGTTTCTGAGAGCTTGGTCCCTCAGGGACCCCTGACCGGCTGGCCCCTGGGGTCCACAGGCAAGCCAGTTCCCTTGCTTTTTGCCAAGAAGCTGAGAAAAACATGCTGAGGGCTTGCTATGCGAGAGCTGGGAGAACAAAGCTGCTCCACTCCTCTCCTTACCACTGAGCACAGGGCATGGAGTTCCACAGACATCCATCTCGCAGGTTAAATGCAAACCAAGAACAAGCCAAAACGGGGAAGAAAAAAAGAAAGAAAACCAAAACCCAGAAAAATCCATGTTTACAACTATGTACACAAAAAGTCAGGGTTCAGGAGGCTGTTTGCCAGGAAACAGGGCCCCTGTAGATAGAGGGTCAGTCCATGTAGATAGAGGTGTGTATGTGTGTGTGTATATAACACAGCTTATGTAAATCAGTTCTCCACAGAATGGGCATGTAGACGACCAAGATCACCCAAGTGCAACTTGCCACCAGGTCAAGTTTCCCACGGAGACATTGAGACAGAGGCTCTGGGGAAAGGTTCTGAGGCCCCACCAAGAGGGAACATGTGCCCTTTTGTTTTGGGGGGAACCTCTGCAAACCTATTCTGAAGAAAACATCTCTGGTCCCTTCAGTACACATCTGATACATTCAATTAATATAAGTGGTTGGCTGAATGGGTTTTTGTCCAGCTTTCCCTCCGATTTGTGCAAGACCATCTATACATCCATCACGACTGTGGCAAGGGCAGCTACGTGAATCAGCCTTAGAAAACGCAGATGCAATATTTCATATTCGCCTTTTACAAGCAAGGAAGTGTTATATAAATAAAGCCTAAAATAATAAGACCCTCCCCTCCTTTCCTCCAATCAATAAATACCTACGGTTACAATTAACTTACTCTAAACCATAAGATGTTACTACTATTCTTCAAGAAGGAAAAAAAAAGTCCTTGAGAAGCATCGGGTGCATGCCCATCGCAGCTACCGACCTCCCTGCCTCCTTCCTGGGGCAGAACTGTTCCTCCAGAACACAGTGCAAACGCCACAAACGTTCTGCCTGACGCACCTCTAAGTTCACCTGGGGTAGCTTTTCTGGCCCAGGCCCCTTCTTCTCATGAGTGGGAGCTGCTGGTGGGGGGACACAAAATACCACCTGAAGCCAAAACCCCACCAACAGCTGGGGAGGAAGGACCAGACACTCTACAGCTTTGGCATGCAACAAGTACCTACCCATTGGACGTGCTGCACTTTCTGAGTCCTTTAGCACCTTGAAAGAGTTGCTACGTCTTTGGGCTCTCAGAAGGGGACGCCCACAAAAGCAGGGCTCGATCCCCAGGGGCCCTTGAAGAAGCCCCCCAACGCCCACCCCAGCGCTCTTCTAACTCCCCTGTCAGGGCTTCCTAATACTAAATAGACTTTTTTCATCATTTTTCTATTTACAGTAAAGATACAGACGCATCACTGTAGACAAAAGGCTATGACAGCAAGCAGCAGAATCGGAAGAGAAGAAACCCACACCCGGCTCGGCTCCACGGTCCCTCTGCCAAGGGGAGGTGCTGCCTCTTTGTCGCTGTTAAAATCCTCTTCTTGGTGGGGAGGGGACTGCGTTCCTTGAGGTTTCTTGCCCCCCCCCAGATTTTGAAATCAGCCCTTCCTGGGGGTGGCCCAAAAGGAAGCGAGTGTTTTATTATTATTTTTAAAAACACCGTTAGCGTCTGGTTTAATTATTCTATAAAAACATAATGACAGGATCCAGAGACACAGCCTCAAACTCATTGGCAAAATGATATTTGGTCTTGCGTTTACTGCCCCAGCTCTCTCTACCCATCAAGTTTCTGGAAAGATCTGGGAGAGAGAACTCAGGACACGTAGCGGGCAGGTGAGTCTGTGACTCAGTAAGGACCCAAGGAGGGTGTTACAAGCGGAACACCCCCAAGAGTTAGTGACGAAACAGGAAGGGAGAAATGCAGTGTGCAGTGGCTCCAGGGAAGCTGAGGAAGGAGGCCTGGCCTCACTGGCCACCCTCTGTTCTTGGGGGACTCCCAAGTATATACAACATAATCGCCAGGGTCTACACCTTCCCCGAGATGCTGGGGCCACCTGGGGTGGAAGGGGGGAAGAGATGAAGGTACAGAGGTGGAGACTCCAAAGGGTCCTCTCCAAAGGTCCCCTGGACAGTTAACGACTCCTCCCAGGCAGCCAAAGAGAGTGGAAAAGAGCCGGGAGAAGGGGAGGGAGGGGAGCTGCAAGGCATTCAGGCGGCTGCAGCTTCCGGAGACAGGTCCACATCTGTGTTCTGTCTTCTGAAAAAGAAAAATCCCCCCAAACCACGCCACACCCCTTGCCACTGTCTGTCTGACACAAAGTTCCAGGACCCTTGGAAAAACCCAAAGTGCTTCCTCATCTTTTCGGGGAAGGAGGGTGGGTGATGGGGGTCTCTGTTTCTTTCTTCCGGAGCTGGAGGTGGGGAGTGGGCAGACGAGCACGGGGGCCTCGGGACGCTGGAACCTCTGGCCTCGCTGTGGTCTTCTCAGGTGTCCTAAGAGAACCACGTTTCCACAGGGAGCTCTCGGGGCCTTTGACCCAAAGTGTCAGAAGGGCTTGTCGGGTCTGCTGGCCTTGGCGTCCCCGGCAGCTGCCTTGCAGATGACGCTGTTCGTGTGCTTGCAGCGGCAACCAGGGCGGCGCAGGCGGTCGTAGCCACGCTGGGCCAGCTTCACGCAGCCAGTGGCGGGCAGGTAGCAGAGCAGGCAGGGCAGCACCAGGGACAGGGCGCCCATGATGGACCAGCGGGCGCAGCAGTTTGAGCGGGAGCAGGAGCACGGGTGGTCAGCGCAGGAGCCCTCGTCGTCCTCGTTGGTGCAGTGGTAGAAGATGCCCTGCACCAGGCACATGCAGGTGCCGTAGTTGACGAGGGTCTGGGCAGAGCACAGGCACTCCTGGTTGCAGACCCAGCAGGAGGGCAGCGTCCGGGGGGACGCGCACTCCTTGCACTTGCACTTGCCGCAGGCCTCGCACAGCAGGCAGTGCTTGTCCAGCTCTGCAGGGACAGCCGGGCCTTTCAAGTCCAGGGGCTTGCAGTGCGCCGCCTTGGGTTGGAGGCGCACAGCCCTCGGGGAGGCCTGGTCGGCCAGGGGCGGCGGCGCCATGTGGTCTAAGAGCCGCTGGTCGGAGGACGCGCTACTGCTGCTGCTCACGGAGCCGGGGCGCCCGCTGAAGGAGATCCAGTGGTGGGTTACGTCCTGTTCACAGCGCGCGGGCGCTGGCGCCAGCTCTGCGGCCCCGCCCCGGGGCCGCTTCGGGCCAGCAGGCGGCACCAGGCCGGGGTTGTCTATGTAGTCATTCTCCACGTGGCTGATCTTCATCTGGTCGATGGGGAGGATGGTGAGTGGGTGCTGGAGCCGGCTGTGCGGCGCGCGGCTGTCAAGAAGGGGCTGCACCATGACTGAGCTGGGAGTCAAGGGGACACTCTGTGGGATTGGGGGCTCCATGGGGCTGGAGGTCCTGGACTGCACCGAGAAACAGGCTTCTAGGGACCCTGGGTGGGGGGTGGGGAAGAAGAGAGAATGGATTCCAGGCATCAGTCGGTGACCGGGGAACATCCCCACCCCATTAGGTCTTTGGGAGCCTGCAAACAGGATCTGGATTCCCTCAGGGGACTCTCCAGCAGCAAGGCTTAGATGATTAACAATGACAGTAGTGGCAGAGATAACACTCATTTAGCATTTACTATGTGCCCGGCACTCGGCTAAGCACCACATGTATTAAGTCTTGACCCTTACAATGGTCATAAAATGTTTACTACTACTAGTAACCCTTTTCTAGGTACAGAAAACTCATGTTCACTGTAACAGCTATCAGTAGCAGACCAGGACTCAAACCCAGACTGTCCGAGTTTGTTCTTCCAAACCCTGTGAAACATGCTCCTCATTTAAGAGATATAGCTCAGTGGGTATAGTATCCATGAGCTCTGGACTCAAACCCAAGTTCTAATTCCCACCTCTGCCCAGCAGTGTTGCTGCAAATGAGGTTCTTTGTAACCTCTCTGCCTTAGTTTTGTATTTCGTAAAATGGGTTCTTGGGAAGACTGAATGAGAAAAAGCATATCCAGTACCTAGCACCTTGCTTGGCATACAAGTACTTGTAACCTCAGCATCCCAGAGAGCAACAGTTTAGCTTTCCTGGACACTAATAAGCATACATGCCAAGCATTGTGCAGAGGATGTAGTGACCACAACATACAGCCCGTTTGCTCCCATGGAGTTTATCAGCTCCATAAACAACAGCCCTTATTTCAGTCACAAGAGAAGGAAGGGCTGCTGTATCTGACGCCTGCATGCCAGGATATTAACTTATTACTACCACTTCTAAGAGCAGCAACCTCCAGTGGCTAATGACTTTTGGGTAGGTGAGCCTCCAACGACCTGGATGGGAAATCCTCTCGTGGGGCACTCACCACCCATTTCCAAGTGCTGAGCTGAACAGTCAGCCTAAATGCTGTTTACTAGAATAGCTAAGCCAACCCTGGATCAGTTTCTAATTTCACCGAGAGAGTGCAATTTTAAGTTGGAATCCGGCCAGAGATTCAACTGCAGTGCCTGACACGGAACCCCAGGAAGTCACTTAAATCAAAGAGCGGAAACGGCTTGGTTCAAATTTAGAAAGTGCACATTGTTTTCTATTAGAAGTGCCATTTCCTCGCCTGCTGACCTTTACATTCGGAATTCAGCTGGAGATCAATTTAAAGAAATAGCAGCAGAAGGCCAAGACCTCTGCCCATGGGGACACAATTTGGAATCCAAGAGAAAGATTAGAGGCTCTGGGAGGATTCCACCAGGAGGTGGGGGACATAACAGGGTGTGGACGGAAGGGAAAGATTATCTGTCTTAAAAAAAAAACAAACCGTTGGACTAATGTATTATGAGGTAGGGTTTTGGTAAATGCTTAAGATGTTAACGATTTTCTAATTAGGAGAGGCAACCCTGTGCCTCTACTATTAGGTTCATCTTGCCTCAAAGGTGATGCCTGAGATGATATGGAGAAGTTTCCACTTCCAGTGAATCCCATACTCCTCAGACCTCATGCCTGTCAGTTCATCCATGCTTCTCAGTGTCTACGGTAATGAATGAAGAGGAAGCAGCATACTTCCCCTACTTGGAAACGATGGTTTGATCAGAAATGGCTAAACTGCTGGGTAAGGGTTTCCTTACATGCTTCCCAGCCTGTCTTTTAGTGAGGTCTCAATGGGGAGTTCACGAAGGGGCTAAAAGAGCTTATCCACAGGGTTCTCATCTGTGTATCATCTATACTGTGAAATGCCAAGAGGCATTAGTCTTTTCCACCTTGTGCTCAGTCGGCTGGTACCATCCACTCGCACAGGGCATCAGCTATTGGTTTTGCTCCCACAGCCCTACCTACTTAAAAGATGCTGGTATTTCCGTGCAGCTTTCCCACCTGGGGGAAAAGTCTGCTCCTGGTTCCAAGTTCCCCCAGAGGGAAGGAGAGCCTCATCTTCGAAGAGGAAACTTTCTTGTGACAGGCTGAGCCTTAAGTGCCTGGCAGGTCTGCCACCGAGAAGCAGTCATTTGCCAAGGCAGCCCCCTGGGGGGGGCGCCTGTGGCCAGGGTTGCATGGGGGAATGTCCAATAAGCATCTATGGGAGAGGAATTTTTCCAAGGACTGTGCTGGCCATGGGGCAGGGCTTCAGGAAATGCTACCTCAGTCCACGTATTCTTTGTAGGGGTTCCAAAACATTGCTTCTAGAATAAATGAGTTTGGGGGTCAACACAAGAGAGTTAGGAGCCCCAGGATCCAGCCCTGGGGATTTTGCCTGGAGGAAAAGGTGTGACTAGGCATAAGAAGGGAAATGCTGACGGAGGTACAGGATAAGACTCTCCGGCGCCAGCTAAGAGGTGCCCCAGCCAGAACCCCCACCCCAGACAAAGACAACATGATTCCCTTATTCTTATTCTAGAAGCTCAGGTCATGAATACTCCGGGTCCTGCCAACAAAATGTCAGTAGCAGTATCGCCTCATGTAGTTGGGCTTTGTCTCAGACCAGATTGGAACCTGCCATGCTGTGGGAAAAAGCAAGGGTACCCCCTCCCTCAGCAGATTATCTCCTCTTGGGGTTCTTTAAAAACAACCATGTTTTTCTGTGGATGAAGCAAAAGCAGGGCCAATGCCCTGCAATCAGAAGGCAGATTCCTGGAGACCATCCCCTAGAGAAGCCCCAGCAGGAAGCCAGGCTGGGAGCAGCGCCCTCAGTCTCTGGGGATGTCGGCACTAGCAGCTCCCATCACCTGGGCCCAGACATAGTGGTGGGAGCCTGGTCCACAATGACTCAGCTCTGTTAGGACAGGCTGCATCCAAGACGGCCCCAACAGGCACATTCTAAAGTGCAGCCTTTCCATCAGAACCCTGGCGGAGGATTCCTTCCGGTCACCAGCTCAGCAGAAAACAATGGCTGGCTCAGAGTTGCACTGCTCGAACCTACTCAGGCCTCATGGCTTCACCCTGCATTAGCAGGGACCCTCCATTGGAGAGTTAAATTCATTTGGCTGACAAAAGCGACTCCCTGAGTAGCACAGCTAAACGAAGTCTCAAAAAACCCCAATCCTCAGTTGGTTCAGAAGATCAATGTCTACTCACAGGGACACACCCACCCTTCAGTCTAAGCAATGCTGATGAACTTAAGTGCTGTTTAATATGGACTCTCTACTTCCCCTGCAAGGAAGAAAAAGATTTATAATATAAATAGGAGAGAGAAGCCTTTGCCTCATTTAGGCTATTTGGAAGACTGATTGCCAATTTGGACAGAGAAACAAAGCCAGCACCCCACTTAGCCAGAGAAGTAACCTCTATTGAATTTAGGTAGCAGTCTTATGGATTAGTATGGGGAAAGGAAACTTTCACCTCCACTTCAAACTTCTAATAATAATGAATAATAATTATGGAAACAGCTAATATTTATGAAAAACATCTTGGTGTCAGGCTCTGTGCTAAAGACTCAATGATTTTTCTCATTTAATCCTTACCAACACTTTGGGTAACACCTACTTTGCAGAGGATGAAATGGAAAAAGAGAGTCATACAGCTGGCTAGTATCAAGACAGGATTCAAACCCAGACTCAACTCTGGGTTGAATCTCAACTCGGCAGCCCTGATTTACAAGGATTTCTTGGTATTCACAGAAAGGTATGGAGGTGTAGGCCATGAACTCTGCCAGTCTCCCTTCAGCCCTCAGGGGGTGTGTGGGTTCTTAATCAACCAGCAGGGAAATGAAGCTAGACAGGCCTTGTATCAGACTGGCCCCCAGTTAAGGGGATTTTCAGTGGGAAGTGAAGGCTGGTGGTCTGAAATCTGTCATCACAGCAAGACCCAGAGCTCAAGTCATCTTCCCTTCCAATTCAGTTTTCTTTGCCACCCCTTCCATCACCCCCGCCCTCCTGCCTCCCCTACCCTGTGTTTGAATTTTTAATTTTCTTAAAGTTGAATGGGTCTCATTAGTAGGCTTTCACCACAAAGCAGTCCCTACAAGGAAACCCTGGAGCAGGAGGGAATCCCCTCTCCTCCCACCTATAAAGCTGAACTTAAGAGCCCCTAGGGCACATTCACAGATGGGGCTTCCGGGTCCAGGTCTGTGGGGAAGGGAAGGAGGAGCGAGAAGAGAGTCCTGGAATACTGAATCAGCAGGATACTGAAAAGCCCAGAGCACACAGCCCTGTATTTGCAGCTTGGTAGTCTGGGAGTCTGACGCTGCATTTGTACCTGTAGGGAGGGGCTGAGCATCAGGCTGCAGACCTCTCAGTAAGTCTGGCTGAAAAGAAACAAGAGGCATGTGAAATGTCCCCGCCACTCAACTGCCCCTTCCCCTTGACTTACCCTGGGGAGAGGAACTGGGAAACCCTGAGAGCTGTACTTTGAAACTACAGGTCAGCTAATGACAAACTGGCAAGAGGCTCTGAATGAATGGGCAGTTTCTACACTGCTCCATTCAGTCTCAGCAGGTTCTTTCAGTAAAGGTGGTTTAACCCTTTAACGCCTCAGTAAGAAAGGTCTCTAGGCTGCCAGAGAGCCCGCCCACCACTAGCTCTAGGTTCTTTGTGACGACGTCCCATTTAGTTAATTAAGCTCCAACCAAGTAATGACTTATTGCCCCTAAAAGACATTAAAAGGTGGGGGAGTGGTGGTGAGGGAAGCCTGGGACTTGCTTTCCTACACCCTACTGAGGAAGACAATCTCTGCATCTCTGCTGAGACTGGCCCTGCTGGGAAAATAAGGCTGTGAGGCAGCTGGATTTGTCAGAATCCTCCCTCCTCTTCTCAACACCACCCCCGACCCCACCCCCAAGGCCAGCATCAACACTAAGGAGCTCACCTCTGGACATAATCTGTGAGAGATCACAAAAGAAAACAGCTGCTTTTCATCAGTTTGTCCCATCACCAGTTATCAGCTCTCAGCCCTTTTCTCTTCTGCATCCACAAGTGGGCTGGGCTCCAAAGCCCCAGCACAGGGTGAGTGGGAGAGGTCTTGCTGTACTTTGGTTCTGGATTCTTCTAACCGGCTTCAATGTATCACCCCCATAATTATTGTCCTCTCAGATCCCCTTAAAGGCTTAGAAGTCAAGGAGGAGAACAGAATGGGAAGAAGCCTGTTAACCCCTGCACGGTTAGGGAACTATCGGCCCACATCACAGTTTGGGGGTGGGGACAGAAACCCAAACCCCAGGAGAAGCCCTCTCACCTACACCAAGATGCTGCATTTTTCTCACCACCCTCCGCTAAGAAATGAACTGGTAATAACAGATTTTAGCTTACTCCTGGGATGGAGCAGGAAATGACTCCCCTCTCCCCCCAACCAGAAAAAGAAAGACTGCCTGACAAGGGAAACCACTCTTCTGCAAATGGCCACCTGCCCCAGAAGGGCCCCTTCCCTCCTCCGCTAGATTCAGCACATCTGTGCTCCCTCCCCCGTGCCCTTGCTTCCTCCACTGACTGTCCTTGGAAAGAACAATCGTGATCACAGTTGAGCGGTGGAGCCTCTTAAGCCCAGCCGCATGTCCCGGACCCATCCGCAGCCTTGTCAGCTGTCCGGATCTGCAGGGTGGCCCCAGACCCCTGACGGCCAGGAATACCCCGCCTCTTACCTCATGCAACACCCCATACCTCCTGTGTAGGCAGGGGCTCCCTTACCACCAGGTGGGTGCCCAGTGGTAAAAGGAGCCCAGTGTGGCCCGGGCCTGTTCCCTGGACTCGGCGATGGGGAGATTAAGGCCCGAGGTTATTAGCAGGTCTCCTAGCCACTCATCTGCTCTGACCAGCCCCAAGCTTGGCCTAGAAAGGGTAATACAGTTTTTGGTATGTTGCTCTTCATCACTTTCTTCTTTTGAAAGAAAAAATATATATTCCAGTGAGTCACTGTTCACCCTTCTGTCAGGGTGATCCAGGTTGACTATGAAATGGAACCTTTTCCACTCTTGCCATTTACCTTCCTTAGAAACACTGTCATGTCTACACCCCAAACTGTACCTCTAGATCCTGAGGTTTGTGCAAGAATCCCCTGCCAAATTTTCCTCATAAGGGAACTTCTGCCTCAGTAGGGGCTGGATGACAGGCACTCTGGACTCAGAACCAAATTAACTGCCACAACTCTCTAAGAACACTGAACTTCTCTCAAGAAAAAGAAGGGGTTCTTTTCTAAGCTTCCTTGGTAACAACACCTGGGCCCTTCTCCCAAAAGGATGGCCTGAGTTAAGAAAGATGTCTGTGGGGGCCAAAAACTGGGGGCTGGAAGATGTCACACAAAGGGACTTTTATTTAGCATCAGAAATTGGAAGATAAGTCCCCGCATGTGATCCCAAAGTATTAACCCCCAGAGCAACACACCTCAGGAGCCGCTCCTAGAGGTGTGAATAGGTGCTTTTTCCTTTCTTAATTTTTAAATCACTGACTTACAGATTTTGCACTGAAAGGCTGCCTTCATTTGCTATTCAAGTCAGCCAAACCTGTGGCAAAAGCAAGGTCAGGTTTACCAGAGTGGGGGGGGTGTAAACTATGTATGAACTAGACAGAGGGTGGAATTCCAAAGCTTCATCTCCACCTATTCTGGAAGGATGAAAAAAAAAAAGACATCT
>JAVSCE010007441.1:0-166281 GCA_032199065.1 Smutsia gigantea | reverse complement strand
CCTTCATGACTTGGCTTCAGCCATGGCCCTTGTCATTGGTCTGCTGAGGCCAGTTTTAGCAACCAGTCCTGCTATGCTATTTCCTTGAGAATCCCCCCACCTTGATATCTAATCAATCATTTCTTACTCTAGGCCTGATTGATACTTAACCAAGTTCTTCTCAGTCATTTTCCATCCAGTCTCTCACCTGCTCCTTGGCTACAAATCCCCATTTGGCCCTGTTGTCAGAGTTGAGCTCAGTCTTTCTCCCTATTTCATAGTCTTAACTTATTGCAATCATCTTGAATAAAGTATTATTTGCTGCTTTAAACAAACATCTGGTGTAAGTTTTCTCTTTAACAAAATCTAAAATTACAATTCTGTTAATCTTGCGAGATTTCCCTGGGGCCATAAGACCATAGGATAAGGAGAAACAAGGAAGAATTTCCAGAGGAAATAATTACTGGGTTGCAACTCAGGAATGAGTTGTAGTTAATCTGGAGAGAGAGAGTGGGAAGAATTCTGCAGTCAACAGAAGCGGTGGATGTACATGTCCTGTAATGCAAGTCTACAGAGCAAACAGAGGTAGTGTTGTCTACAGCAGGAGAAGCAAAGAGAAGTGGTGGGTGGGTTGAAGCCATACTTCGCAAATGTCTCCATCTCAGCATATCCAGATATGAGTCCACATCCCTCACTGCTAAATCGGTTCCTTCCCACTCCGTATTCCATGCATCCCACACCTGAGCCACTGAAGCCTGATAAGTCAGTGGACCTGTCATTTCTGCATCATTGCTATTTCTGGCATCACTCTTCATAGCTCAGATTCTCATCACATTTCACCTGAGTTACTAGGTTGATCTCCCTGCTCACCTCCCATGCTGCACACTACCAAGACGAACTTTCTGAAAAGTAAATCTGATTATATTATTCTCCTAATTTAAATCTTTGAGGGATTCCCACCACCCATTTCCCATCATATCTCATAACAGGCATTTCAAGGTGTGTACCTTCTTGTGCTTTCAGCCTAAGATTCTTCTATGTCTGCAGGACCTAATGGACCCTGGGAACTACCCAGGGGTTTCCAAAGACAGCAGCCTTACCCACATTTATGTACTTTTGTAAGTGATGTTATTTTTGCCTGGAATATCTTTACCCTCAATACCTCTTTCCTGCAACAGTTGTGTGTCATCACACACCCATACACATGCATACACACACCATATCTTTCAGCACTCAGCTAACTTCCCATGAGTCATGCCCTCCCTGCCTGCTCCATCCTCCACACAGCAAATTTGTATATACAAAGAACACTCCTTTGTATATACTTTCACTTTTTTACCTTTCTCTAACAAAACTCTCAACACACAACTCTAAGTAATTTGAGGACAAGGATTCAATTTTGTTATCATTATATGTTCATATTCTAAAATAATTATAGTGAATAATCCTTGGCATTTCCCATCTGATAACCATCTTTTTTCTTCCTGGGTTGGGCCTCCAATGCACAGTTGTATGATACAAGTGCCCATGCACATACTATATGATGCTGCCTTCTGACTATGGTTAATTGGTACAAGGGTGGGCATCTAATACAAGGTGGGCTAAACAGAAATCCCTGAAACTTTTGGAGTGAGAATTACAAAAATGTAAATCAGTCATGAAACAAAGCTCAAGAGCTATCAATTATCTTATTCTTTCCATGTAGAAGAAGTTAGTATTGTATTATTACATAACTTCTATATGATAGAAGTTAGTATTACCAATATATAATACAAGATTTAAAAAAAGAAATCCAATACACAGGAAGGAGCAAGGGAAAGACAAAGTGAGAGAGCAAGAGAAAGAGTTTGGGACAGACAGAGAGGGAGAGAGATGGCCTCATAGAAGCATTTGAGTTCCTAATGCCAGTTATCTCTGAGGCCTAGCGGCCCAACTTTCTCATCCTATAGTTCAGTTATGACAGATAATCCAGTGTCCTTCTAATAAATTCCACTACTTTCCTAAGCTAGTTTGACTTGGATTCTGAAACTTGCAGCCAATACCTTTGATGAATTCATAGTAGCTGTAATCATCACAGTTTATTCAACACATGTTATGTATCCAGTACCACCTTAGGTAATTTATACTGAAAACAGTCATATTTAATCCTCACAATGATCTATGAGGTCATTATTATTCTCAGAAAAAGGTAGGGCCTGAATTCAAATCCAATTCTATGTGTCTCAAAAGCCAGTAGCAAGCAAGTAATATGCATGTGTTAGATACAAGCTTTTAAAAATATGGATTTAGTAGAGTACAGGGCTTACTTACAGAGAATGTGGCAAAGTGATGTTGGATAGAGCTTTTATGCTGAAGTTAGGGATCTGCATTTAACTTTCTGAACAACAGCCATTCGAGTATTTAAATGCAGTGGTACAGAAGGACTTACAATACAAAAGCTGTGTCTGCATTAACTTCAGTCAACTCAGTTCACTTTTAAAAAGCCAGAATAGTCAAATCTTTTTTCCTCTTACAGGAAATATAAAATTAAGTCAAAGCCAAGAATATGAGTGGGGGCATAAGTTCAGTAGCTGGACTGGCCAGGTGGTCTTCATTTCTGATAGTTGTGATCTGAGTGCTAAAAATCAGGAGCCCTGGCATGTCTAAATACTGGCCTTATTTTAATAACAGTATTCTACTTGTCTGGCTCTGGGATAAACTGTTTCTGAAAAAATATAGGTGTGGCTATATAATTACCTACCTGTACTGGGTGATGTGAGAATAACTTAATTACTTTGTCTTTGAGGCTCTCAGATCAAAGTTTCTTTAAAAGGAGAAGTGGTACTTGCTTCTGTCAAGAAGGCTAGTCACAGGAAAACAGGTAACACAAGACACCCAGGCACTTGTGAATGCATTTGGCTAAATCAGGTTGCTTACAAGGTCAGATTTACCACTCAAGGTTTAGGATGCTGAAAACTACCAAATAAAAATCCACAAAACTAGAGGCAAATGTTCAGATACTAATTTCAAATCGACAGCCCATGATACTTCCCCTGAAAAGCCCAAGGCAACGTTTCCGGTGCCTTTGAAAGCCATTCCCATTTGCTAGGCCTCGTGTTACCTCTCTCTCAATGACCTACAGCAGGTGACGTGTTGCTGGTGCTTCTACAAATGCAAGTTGCTCAGAAGCATTTTCTGAGCTGTTTAATTTATTAGTAGACGATGTTCTGCTACTTCTGTCTTGATGCAAGGGTTTGGCTGAATGTTCAAATCACCAGAACTAAGGACAATTCCTTGTTTATTCAGGGAATAGCAGAAGAGAGCAAGACAGTAGCAAGTGACAACTTATTAGGAATCAGTGTCTGCAGTGAACTATATGCTTACACGTTCAAACACCTGCCTTAAAGTTCTCTTGAGATGCTGGAAATGAGTTAGCAACAGCAGGGTCCTGAAGCATGTATCTAGCAGATGTTTAAGCTGGGGAGGGAGACTTCATGAAAACATGAACCTAAGGAGAGTACTAGGATACAACATTAAATTTTTACCTCAGTGACGCTGGATATTTAAATACCAGTAGGTTTGTGCAAGTATTTCCTCTTCTGGTTGCTGGTAGCTAGTGCAAAGATCAATTATACATACACCAACACCAATGTATCCTATCATGTAATATACATTATATTCCTGAGGGGAAATCAATAATATCATTAGATGCTAGAGATCTCCACACTATATTGGCACCTTGTTCATCTAGGCTATTCTATTGGTGCCAGGCAATATCTCACTGAATCAATATACAATGAGTTGTGTACATCTTCTCATCTAGTGAGTAAGATGTTTTCCAGACACATGTTCCCTTAAAACATCCCTCTTTGCCTGATTTGTGGAAATTAGAATGATTTTAATGTAAATGATTCTTGCAACAGCACATCTGTTTCTGGCCTGGTGAAACGTGATAGAAGAAAGGTGGTAGAATCTAAGAAGGCTAACAGAAGGACAGAGATCATCTCAGAATTGGGTTATGGGGAATAATTAGGAGGAACTCATGATATTTATATCATTAGTGTCTTGCAAAATATCTAATAATTAATAGGTGATTTTTAGGGAGGGAGCAAATAACTGATTGTGTGATGAAAGAAGGGCTATTAAGCTTCATAGGAGAATTTGGAAAGCTTATGTATTTATGGATCCAACTTCTCCTGATTCTCCTAAGGTAGAGATCAGTTCAAAGTTCATTTCTCAGATCCAAATGAGAAAAGGAACTATCTGGCAAGTGGATTAAAAAGATTTAATTTGTAAGTACTAATGCCTTGAATTATAATAAAAAAGGCTAAACCACCCTATCAAAGCTAACAGAATGGTTTAGAGCATAGAACTCCTAAATATGTTCTATGTAGAGAAATATATGTTCTACAACTAAGCCAATTTTGATTTTCACTATCCAAGGCTGTGTGTCTATAAAGGTGAAAACTCTGCTATCTCTCTAAGTGCAATAGGGTCATGACCCACAGGATATGGAGCTGGAGTAGACTCCAGGTGCCATATCAACTTCTCAGTAGAGAGCCAGCCTTCCCTCTCTGGGGAGTGAAAGAAAGAATTGTCAGTGGTTACTTGGGAAAGTGTCCCTGTGAAGGTGTCATGAGCTTCTCATACTGGGATACAAAAATAAAGACATAATTCAAATTATTGCTACTTCAAAAATTATTACTAAAACCATAACACTACTTTATTCTAATAGTGATCTGGGGATACCTATTTTAAGACACACATTTTAGCTTATGTATGTGTTTAGGCTTATATTATGTAATTGTCAAAATACAGTTCCATTACTTATTCCACTTTGATCAAACTTGACACATTTTTTTGCTTTTCACATGGAATACTTCAGGAAACTTAAAGCACCTTCCTTTAATAGAAGGAAAAACTGAGTCACCAAAATCTATGCTATATATACTGAGATTGAGTAAGGAACAATCTAAGGTATGTATCCATCTAAAAGTTGCCCTTTCTATATAGGGGAACCTAATGACTAATAGCCTTAACAATGCTTTGCATTCAACTTCCAGATTTGCAGCAGACTCTGTGAGAAAAGGAATCAAAAGAGCAGAGCCATGTAGGGAGGTGTGGATTAGAATAAAACAAATGTGATGGGGAAAAATTACAAGGTGAAAAAGCCTTTTGTTCATACAATGGAACGTAATTTTCTAGTAGACATTTTTTAAGCTTGTATTTTATCACACACTGTTCTTTTGCAAGATTTCATGTGTTGCGTCAAAATGAATTTCATTTTGTCCCAATCAATGAATCTCCCCACTTACTATTACCTACAGCCCTTCCTAGCAGCCAGGGTTCTGGCTACACTCCAATACCAGGCTGGCATTAAAGTACGTAAAGTTGCTGGTCAATCCAAATGTTCAGTCGAGGTAGCTGGAAATGTCACCTACACCCGGATAATTTTAAAATTCCTTTTCTTTCTCTCTCTCTCTCTCCATGCTCTGAAATTACCTCCAGCTTATTTGTCTGGCTAGAGGTTAACAGAACACTAATGATGTTAATGAGCCTTTCACAGTGCAAGTTTTTTCAAGAAAGAGATATAATAGCTGTTTTCCTTCCCTTTTAATCTTTTTCATATTTCAAGAGTTACAGGCTGAGACAATTAGCAACTTGGGCAGCTCTGTTTCCCTGCTCAGTCACAGCCCAGTGGGGCAAAGAGCAGAAGTCCATTAGACAGCTTCACATGTACACAGGTGAGATCTCATGGATGGATGCAACACACTGCTTCTTGCCAGAAGGCATAATGCTATTCAGGGAGAAACGAAAGAAATTAGCAATCTGTTGATGAAGCTTTTCCCTGGCAGGCAGGCAGGCTGACAGGCAGGCAGGCAGCAGGGGCTGTCCAAGGTACTGAAAAGTCATCATCAATTCCTGCCTTTTGCCTTCATTAGACTGACGTCCAGGCCGGCTTGAGAGCCACAAACCTGACGGAGCTCACAGTTTACTTCACTGAGGCCTCCAAATGTTTAGTTACTTAGCGTAAATTTACCCTAACCTCATAAGATACTGGCAAAAGAATAAAATTTTCATAAAACAAAGTCATGGCAATAGTTTGCAACTTCTTGGGCATTTGTCCATTTGGTGGTTGGTTGTCTGTCTATGCTTTGGAAAGGATGCATACTAGATGCATATGGTACTTAAAACATGCTTTCATAGTGCTGTTAATAAGGGAAAACACTGAAATTAAAACATGTCTAAGATTGAACTAGTCTCAATTGTGACTCAGCTGGTGTTAGGTTTTATTTCTGATGAAAAGGGCTTATAAATACCTTTAGAAAATGCTTCAAGAAGAAATTCAGAGTACTCAAGGGAGAGGGTTAAAGAATGTGACATTTCACTTTTCTTTAGATTGTTGATTTCTTTTGTATCTAAAAAGTAGGTTTTAATTAAATGAATCATGGCTCACAACCAAGTTACAGAGAAAAAAATATTAAAGTCCCAAATCAAAATGAGGAACGGTGGGCATAATTTTCTTATAAAGGTCATTCCTAGTCAGAATTCAGCCGTTAATGACAGCTAACCCAAGGTGTAATATAAAGCAAAATACTAATAGTCTAAAACTGTTTTGAACCAATTATTTCTATAGAGGTATAATGGGTTGTTAGGCACATTAAGAATGTTCTATGCATCCTTAAATTGTATGGTTTAGATGTATGCCTGGAAAAACAGAGGTCTGTTGTCCACCTACTATGTGTGTTCAATCAACTTAATACTTAGTGAGGTGATAAGTGAAAATGAAGTATCAGACCTAGAGCTAAAATATAGGGGGAAATGCATATCTGAAACAATAAAGAAAACGATTATGTAACTGTGGTGGTGACTAGAAGCAAAAAATCAAGGCAAGAAAGTTTTATTCAGACTAAGTATGGTGGCTAAGGGTTTATTGAAGAGGTCAGAAAATGTAAATAAGATTTATATAATTGAATGTGCAAATAAAAGGTTTCCAGGCTCAGGAAATGAAGAAATGGTGTGGATACAAATAATCACTAATCATACATGCATGTAAAAGCCATCGCTTAGTGTCAGTGGCAGATGTATTGAAATGAGCAGAAACAAAAGGTAAGGAGATCTCCTAAGAGAAAGAAATTACAGTTCACACGTAGATCTAAAATAGAGGTGGAATGAATATAAATGTTAAGACATAATCTGAATGAAAATATTAGGACTCGATAACAGATTTGATTTAGTAGAAGAAAAGAAGATAGTCTCAAAGAAGATTTGGAGATTTTAGGCAGGACCTCTGGAATTATTGAATTATAAATGGAAAAAATATCAACATGTTCGAGGGCACTGTTTTCAAATAATACAATATTTTATCTAGATCCACCATTGATCTAACCAAACTGAACCATTTTAATGTTTAATTCCTTATTTTCCCATTCTAACAGTTGTCTTAGTTCCTCAACAGCACATACATACTCTTACATCAATCTGACAATAATTTTACCAATTTAATTTAGACAAAATCACTGGATAAAAAGAGGTTTTGAGCACTGTACAGTTGGGTATCTTTACCAAAGTTTTCTCATTGGGGGTTTGCTCAAACCCCTTTGGGACTGCAGGTTTCTAGAAGGCAAACACTCATTTAGTAAACTTTGTCACACAGTCTGTAGAGTGCCAAGTAGATACATAACAAGACTTTCTGCAAAAAATGATGATGGCAACTAGAAATAGTCTCAAAGAATTTATCAAATGCCTTTGATGGTAAAAATCAGAGCTAAGGCTTTTATGCACATCACATCCTTGTTTTCTAAAGAAATAACGAACCCCCCCCCCCAGCAGTGTAAGAAGCTACAAAATTGTGTATATGGGGCTGCAGCACATATAGCAATGTGCTCCATCCAGATGGCAAATGGGATGATGGTAAAGCCAGGATGAGGAAGCAACTAATGATACTTCAAATAGCAAACCGCAAAGCAAATGTAAGCACAAATGACATATCCAGGACCAGACAATGAAGCACATGTCAAAGTCAGCTGCTTGGAATGGGGGAGGAGGAGACAGAAATAAAAAGTAAATATATACTACATAAACATAAATACAAATGCATGTTACTACTTCAAAAGCACTCAGTGCTCTTCAGATCAGTCATCATCTGCACTTTTGCCTCCAGTTTCCCTTGGCCTAACCTCACCCAACATGGAAGAGAACGTAGACCACCCACTGCACTAGAGGCAGAGATGTGCTCTTTATAGACTGTCCTGAAGAGAAAACTCTCCCAAGAACAGGTCCCTTTAACTCAATAGGTAATAAAATCCTTGGTAAAATATTCCAGTTTTAGGCATCCTCATTTGGAAATGGGAGAAAACAAGGCCAAGGATGTCTAGGTGAATCATGCCTGGATCAGGACTGTGTACTCTCTCTAACTTCAGACCAGCCTTCTTTTCTCCACTCAGAGGATTGCAAAGAACATCTTTCCCCTGATAGAGCTGTGGCCACTTTGGGTATGCTGATGGTACACACATGGCTCCATACTTGAATAGAAATGCCAAGCACAGATAAGTAAATTATTAACCAGAACTTACAAGGATTGAAGACTTCTGTTTCCATTTTATTAGAGGCTATCTATCTGCATTTAAAGGTGTTGCTCTCTGATAACGGGGAGGAAAAGAGCCCTTCAAAATTGCCTGGACAAATGCTGAGATAATGCTTTTCAAACAGACAAAATGCCCTCACTGATTTATAGAACCCTTGCTGTCCTTGTCAGTGCTTCTGGAACCCCAGAAAAAAGGCTGTGAGAAGAACCCTCTCATAACAAATAAACATTTCTGGCCCTAACCTATTAATCCAGACAACCTGTCAGCCTACCAGAGTCAGAGTTTCTGTCAACATGGACAAGACAGTAATACAATAGTGGGAACTTCTTTTCTTCATTGTTATTGTTTGTCTTTCCCTCTTCATGTTACAGATCTTTGTCTAAACGATAATAAAGATCCTTAGTGACTCAGTTTCCATCTTCATGTTATCATTTCTTTCACTAGCTGCTGTTTATCACTGACTGCCTCAAAGGGCTTTCAGGAAAAGAAGCCATCATAGCAGAATGATGCTCTTTTGACATTGAAGATTGGAATCTACACACATGCTCTGTAACAACTCATTTAAATGTTTGCCTACTTGCCTTAATTTATTTTTTATTTCTGATTCTCAATGTACTCGAGACAGAGGGAGGTTTGCTTCAGCTCAGGGAGACATGCCACAAATCTAGCTGAGACCACAGATGGTGTGGGTTGGGTTGACTACCTCTTTTTCAGTCTTGGAGGGGCTATTGGTATGCAGCACACAACCACACATGCTCATCAAGATTGTTAAAGGAAAGGGTTCAGGACTCAGAAAAGCCCAGCAGCCAAATTATTCTTGTTTATGGCAGGAGAGGGTTCACTTTAGATCAAGACAGAAGTATATTACCAAAGAAATAAGCCTTGAAAGAGACTTTCTTCTTTTTTTCCTTTTAATTTCAGAGAAAGGCTGGCATATATTTGCTGATCAATGTCAAGGTGTATTTTCAGGGAGGGCCAAGAAGCAAATTTGCTATGAATTAATACGCAACTCTATTTCCAGTCTTAGTCTTAAGAAGGTTGTTGTTTTTCCAGGTGGTCACATATTATTAAGTTGTAGGATTAAAGGTACCAGACACTTGGTACCTTGCTTGGTGGGCTATTGTCACACATTTGGCCTCTAAAAATACTTAATAAAAATTGAATCTTTCCTACTAAAATTCTAGTCAGCAATCTAATGTACCTCAAGGAGGAAAGACCCCTGTAGTCTATTATCCCGACTCTGGGTTAGAATGTTTTGTGCTAGAGCTTTCCATTGGGGTAAACTGGAAACACTGCTGGTCCAGTAAAAATTCACTTCGCACATATGACTGGTTCTTCCATAATGAGCCTACACTAAGCATCTGCCAGCACGTTCTCAGGCCACTCTCTTCTATAGACTGAATACAAATGCATCACCTTTACGAGATTTTAAGTCCTAGGCAGCACTTTCCAAGCTTTAAAGTGATCAAAAATATGTGTTAAACACACAATGAAATATATCTTACTAACCACAGCAGGTAGGGAACAGCTCTTCTGAATATTTTCAGCATAGGTATCTCCATAGGAAGTCTTAATGTTTTATTGCTTTACTCCCTTTGTAAGCTTCTGGGCCTGGGAGGACTCAAAACCCAAGCCGACTGCTTCCCAGCAAGCCCTTGGCTTGACTGCTCTTTCCTTTGACTTCCTGGTTGCTCTCACTATCCCCTGTTGGGTTAATTGGCCTCTCCAGCTCACAGAGTTTTGTTTTGTTCTCTAGTCAACTCCTTATCATTTACCTTCTTAGCCCCAAGAGAGTGCTTTATGTTAGCACACTTGGTAAGCTGACCTCCTGGGCACTGCTCCAGGATGCATCCATGTACCATGAGAAAGATGCTGAAAGATCAGACCCAGAAAGGGAGAAGAGTCGCTGCACTCAAGAGTGGGAAGGTAAGTTAGGGTTGATCTCACTCAATCCTATTTTACAACCAAAGAAAGGGAAATAGGAACAGAAAGCAAATAAAATGCAGGATACTTTACCACAAGAGGCCCTCTGGCCCAATGGTTCTCAACCATGAGTTTCCACAGAACATTTGGCAATGTCTGGAGACAGTTTTGATTGGCATTATTTGGGTAGTGGGTCCTACCTGCAGCTACTGAGTAGAGGCCAGGGAAGCTAAACTTTCTATAATGCACAGGAAAGCCTACACCTGTAAAGAATTATTCAGTCCAAAGAGGCAATACTGCTAAGGTTGAAGACCTTGTTGTAGTCCATTAAGGCAACATGATACCAACAGACAAGGATGGAATAAAAAAGTACACTTTGCATTTTGGTTTCTAGACTATATTCTCCACAGAGCAAGAACCTTAGGGTAGTGGGTTACTGAAGATTATATGGCTCTGCTTAAATATTAATGAGCAAATGTGACACCAAAGAAACCTTACATTCATCAAGTACAGAAAAGACATGGCCTCCTGTGTCTTGCCTCAGCCTGGTGTTCCCAGAACTTTGCGCTTTGTTAGGTCACCAAGGCTTTGAGTACATAGCAGAGGTGACATGCCCTTCAGGGTGGTCCCACATTTATTTTGAGACCTAAGCTGGGTTGATATATTAATGCAGGAAGTACAGTGTTTTGAGAAGGCCTTGACCTAAAAATCAGCAGGTCTGGTTCTTAATTTCAACTCAGCTGCAGGATTTGTACATGACTAGAGCAACCTAGGTATTCTCCATTCTGGGGCTCAGATTCGTCTTCATCTATTAAATGTGGTGGTGACCTTGGACTTCAAAGGCAGTAGCTTCCAGCTCTGATAACCTATAGGATTCCTTTGCCTTCCCCAGCACCTCTCTCTCTTATCCCTGAGAGCCAGGTGGGAAATATGCTATGTGGTAGTGTTTCCCTTTATGAACTGGGTACCACCAGTAAGGCTAAGTAAGAAGAAGAGGTGGCGTGGAACACAGACACTAATTGGGAGAAATCTGGTGAAGTACTTAAGGTCATGAACTCTTGCGTTGTATTGGGTTGGAATCTCATTCTTTACACTTGTTAACTCCATGCTCAGAGCAGTTATTTAACCTTTCTAGCCCTCGGTTACATCATCTGTGAGTTGGGAATCATCATAATAATACCTACCCACATGGTTGTTTGCAGAAAAAACTGAGATAATATGCACAAAGTGTTCAGAGCAGCCCCCAGTAAGGAGCTAAGTAAATGGAACCAGCCAATGTGATTTAATTTCTGCATCAAAAGTTAAGAATATTACTTTCCCATCTAACTCAGTCTGATCTTTACAGAAAAGAGAATGCTGAACATAGTTTGGGGTCATATATTTAATTCTATGTGAGTGAAGAAAAAAAACACATAGATATGCTATAACCCCAGCAAAATTCTCTTGTGCCATTGATAATATAATATTAAAAAACAAGTCATTTACCTCTGGCACTGTAGCTAGTTTTTCTGACTATTCTAGTTCCATATGTCCCTTCACTGTGATTTAGATGAAGAGTCAAGTGTCCCTGAGCAAATACTGCTGCCTTTCTTTTGTTTGTGGCTGGGGATAAAGGCTTTCCATGGTTGCACGCCCTGTGTCCCCACCCTCCAAGAGGTCCCTTGGCACATCTCCCCAATATTAGCTAAGGTGAGGTTATTGTGGATGCCAGCTCTCTCAGTCCTATTGGCATCAAGAGCTCCACGACACAGCCACTGCACTATTTAACACCCAGGAGGCAAGTGTTTCGCTCAGATGATTCTTTCATCCTCTCTGCCCATCTGGACTTCCCTTTAAACTCATGGAGCACCACCTGCCTGGAAAAACAATGAACTCAGGTGACTTTTCTTTCCTGTGCAGACAAGGCTCCCAAAAAACACAATTAGTGCCAGGATTGGGTTGTTTGTTTAGGCTTTTGCTTTTGTTTTCTTTTTTTTTTTTTTTTTGGTGGGGAGGGAGAACTTCTCCTTCGTAGGTGATATTGGTCGTATCATTTCCTAGGGAATTACATTGATATTTGATTAGCTTCCCATCTGTGATTGACACCTGTTAATAATCTGCAAGATGGGTAGAGGATGCTAATATTGCCAGCCAGAGTTATCTATGACTTTATTTTTCATCAGCTTTGTCACTCAAGGGCAGCAGTAAAGGATATTATTTTTTCTTTTTCTTAAGATGTCGTTATAGATCAACAGACACTGGACTAGGGAAATTGTCCTGTACATCCACTTTCATACTGGTTCTTGGGAAATACATTGCCAAGCTTGCATATAATATTCGAATAATGCATTTATGCACTATTTTTACCTTAGTGTTCATATGGTGATAGAGGGCTTGGTGACAAAGCTATTTATTCCTTATATTAATCCTGAGAATATGGTTCCATCCAAGTTTTTTTTTAATTAGACTTTGTTTTTTTATAAAAATTAAATAAGACTTAGATCTTTGAAGTTCAATTTCAGAGACTTTTGGCCAAAAAATGGAAAAAAAATTATATCACTTAGAAAACCCAGTTGAATGTAAATACATAAAAATGAATTTAGTCGTAAAAATCAGTTACTGATAACAGAAAAGAAATGAGGGCAAAATGGATAAAATTAAGAAAAAAATAATTAAAAAATGAGATCAGTTCTGAAACCATAAAACCATCACACAATTTTCTAGACATGAGCAAAAAAGAGCTACCTTTTAGATAACTGTCTTTTCTCAGAGGAGCAAATGAGATTGGATTTTTTTTTAGAATAGAATATGTCCCAACAGCAGCCCTGAGATGAGGGGCATTTGCCTCACATTATTTTGATAGATCAGTGTCCCCAGGTTTGGTGAGTCCTAGCTAAGAAAGGGAAAGGTGGCATGTATGCTGCATGTAGTTCAGTAACACCACATGCCCATGCTATAAAGCACATTTTCCTGTCACCAGGACTTCAGAAGCGCCAGAGTCTAGGTGAGCCAAGGAGGGCCAGGGGACGGACACTACGGAACTTTTTAATTACACAAGGCTCAAGGAAGAAAGAACTGTCATCATCCTGCCTCAGAGGTTTCACTGTGTCTGTGTCAGCCAGCAACCCCTGAGAAAAGATGCTGTGACATGTGTCTTCTCTTGCTTCATGCCAGACCTGGACAGATCATAGTATTTACAATTCCCACCAGCATTTTATCTAAAATTACAGAACATATATGCCCCTTTCATTTTCCAGGTCTCCTGACCAAACTGAAAATACCCCAAATGCATTTTTAAATGCCTCATTTAAAGCCCAATGACAATGCTGAGTCTGCTCCAATGCCAAAAAGATAGGTTTTTTATTCCACCTTCCCAGAGCTAAACTGAATGGGTATAAAATGTTTTCCCTTTGTCTTATTTTGCATATGCTTTGTCATTTTCCCATTTTTTCCTTTTTTTCTCAGAATTACCATTTAAGTGGAATATAGATTTTTCAGAAAATAAGATTCATTGAAAGAATATTTTAAATCAATCAGTTGATGACTCTATCTGCCTCGAGCATGATTTTAGACCCGAGGATTCTAAAACTTGAGCAGGAGAGGAAAGGAGAGAAAATATAATAAAAACACTGTTGTTTTATAATAGTTTCATGCATGTATATCTTTATTTCATTCTTTCAAAACCACTGAGGGATAGGTATGTCCGATCTAATCACACCCAAGAAACTGAAGCCCAAAGGCCATACAGAGCCAGGACATAAACACAGATTTTTCTGGCTCAAAGTTCACTGCTCTCTTACAATAGAATAGAAATGTAGCTCAAGAAGAAATAAGAAACTTGATCTGAGGCCAAAGCCAAATTCTAGCAATAGCTAACCACTTTCCTCTTCTGTTAAAGGTTAAGGCAATTTTACTAATAACTGAGGGCTGAGAAGTAAAGCAATCCTAAAAAGATCTTGGATTTTTCTCAGCTGCCCTGACACAGATAAGGAAGCATTCACGACTCTTTCCCCCAGAGTGTGAACAAGGCTGCTTTTTTTTATTACCCAGTTCTGGATTCCTGAGTGCTCTGACTTCTGAGCTTCAGGCACATATTGGATTCTTTCTTCATTAGGGCTCAAAGCTAATTCATTGTCCTTTACTGAAAGACCCATTTTTATAAAACCCTGTGTGAGAATTTTAGACCAAGTTGTGCTCTTTGTGGGAATTTGGACCTGTGCTTGGGAAGAGACCATGACATACAGTATTGTCTATATATGACTCCCCTCATCTTTCATCACAAACAGGACATAACTGCAGGTTGAAAACAATACTAATTCCTGATATTTACAATTGTTGAAGAATTTCCATGTGCTTTATCATCTTGCTATTCACAAAACTTGTGCAACAGACTTCCGCCAATTATGTCCACATTGACATCCTAACATGAATTTCCCTGGATTTGCTTGCTGTCATCCTGGGCCAAACCATGGTCTCCCAAGCCTCCTCTTCTATCACCTCCAAGTCTGTTCTTAACCCAGAGCCAGCCTGATTTTGTAAAGGTGTAAACCAGATCATGTTAGAATCTTACAAGAGTTCCTCATTTCATTCTCAGTATTACATGGTCTAACTGCACCACCCCCCCCCACACACACATACACATCCATAATGTCTTTTTACAAGATATAAAATCCAGAAGGACAAAAAATTGTAATCTACTTCTTTCAAAACGTTATCTCTGGGGCAAAGAATCCTACTTGGCATAAAGTAGGTGCTAAATAAATACTCATTGGATGAATGAATAAGGGGGAGGAATTAGGGGTTTTATAGAGAATAGTGGTTAGGGTTAAAGAATATTTAAGGTTATTTGTTATATATTAAAAAGATAATCCCTCCCCTTTCATGTTTTCTGAGAACTGAGTAAAACTCTGAGGCGACCCAACAAGGTTACGTGCTACCCTGACACTGTTCAAAGAGGGGACCTCACTGCTATCAGAGGTCAGGACTGCGGAGCAGATGCATGCTTGTCTGCCATGGCAGCAGCCCCTAATGAGTGTGTCCTCTGAGCCCTTTGCACACGCACCACGTGTGTCTGTCCACCTATGTAGTAAGGGGTTATGAAGCAAATGAGGGTCCCTGAGAAGGTAGTCTTCCTGGAATTGATTTCAAGACCTAGAATTTCTCTTTGCAGCCATTCTGAAAAGAGAACAGATCTATCTGAGGTCTAAAGTGGGGAAAAGCAGAGTTATGTAAACATCCACATGCACCTCTGAGACATAAGAAACTCATTCCTCCACATCACTTTGAAAAATATTCATTTCCCACTAAAAAAACAATGATGAAACCAGCCCTTTAAGGGGCTGAATACTAAGGAACTACAAATTTAGCTGAATTGTCATAGTATATCAAGTCTGCTTTGAACTGTTTACATTTTTGTGTAAATGTTTTTGTAATTGTTTAATGTATTTTTATCTAATTTTGAATTTAGAGCAAAAAATGAACAATTTCCCATATGCATGTACACAGATTCACCAGTTATTAACATTTTGCCTAATTTTATTTACTATTTGCACTCCTGTGCTCACTTTCTTATAGTTTTATTCATAATTGAGAATAAATTTGAGCTATTATACCCATTTACCCCCAAAAATATTTCAGTGTTTATTTATTTCCTAAAATTGAGAATGTTTTTTACCTAACCACTGTACAATTTTCAAAATCAGGACATTTTTAGAATTATCATAGCGCTTCTATCTAACTCATAATTTATACACACATTTAATCAGTTTCCTCAATTATATCCTTCACAGTTTTCCATCCTCCTGGTCTAGGAGTCAGTCCAAAAGTACTTATGACATCTAGTCATTGAGTATTTTTAGTCTGCTGTAATCTGGAATCATGTCTCAAACTTTATTTTAAATCTTAATGAAGTGAAGACACAGGCCAGTCAACTTGTAGAACGGTCCCTACCTTAGGTATACTTGGTGTTTTCTCATGTTAGATTCGGGTTATGCATTTCGGCAGGAATAGGTAGCCGTGATTTTATAGCCCTCTCTCCATCTCTTAGAGGTTTGGACCACTCCTGGTGATGTTAACTTTTTGATTAGTTGGTTAGGGTGATGCCTGGCAGGTTTTAATTATGTCAAGTTCACTACTCCTTTTCCCTTGGGAATTACAGGGAATTTGTAGGAGGAGGCTTTAAAACTAGGCACATCTCCTTCCTCATGGAGCAGATGTCTGCTGGTTGGCACGCAATGATGGTCATTGCCTGCATCAGTTATCACTGTGGCGGTCGCAACATAGTGATGCTCCAATCTCTTCTTTTATTCTACATTACAAGTTGGAATTATACGGTGAGGGAGATTTCCCTTTCACTCATTCACTAATTCAGTCAGTTATCTGTTTAATTCCTCAAAGACTCACTGGTTCGATTTTTTTTATTAAAGTATCATTGATATACACTCTTATGAAGGTTTCACATGAAAAACATTGTGGTTACTACATTCATGCATATTATCAAGTCCCTCCGCACACCCCGTTGCAGTCACTGTCCATCAGTGTAGTAAGATGCCAGAGTCACTATTTGTCTTCTCTGTGCTACACTGTCTTCCCCGTGGCCCCCCCACACACCATGTGTGCTAATCCTAACACCCCTCAATCCCCTTCTCCCTCCCTCCCTCCCATCTCACCCTCCCACACCCCTCCCCTTTGGTAGCTGCTAGTCCCTTCTTGGAGTCTGTGAGTCTGCTGCTATTTTGTTCCTTTAGTTCAAAAAGCAAATAACCCTATTAAAAAATGGGCAGAGGATGTGAACAGACAATTCTCCAGAGAAGAAATTCAGATGGCCAACAGGCACATGAAAAGATGTTCCACATCGCTAATTATCAGGGAAATGCAAATTAAAACCCACTGATTCAATTTTATTCAGTGAATTATAATCTCTCATTTCTGTTTGTAATCTGTTAAATGACATTTTTTAGTTCTGATGCTCAAACTGTTCCTGATTTGCCCAGTGGGAGTCCCTTCAATCTTGTTTCTGTGTCCTTTTAAGTGTTCCAACTGTATTTTTTCATTTGTTAGTTTTTTATCTTTATTTTTTGAGCATGTCTTTATTTTGTGGCCTTTCCTTTTTTCTTTCTTCTTTCTTTTGTCTCTTTCTGAGAGCATAGTCTGCTTTTCTGATCTAAGCAATTTCCCTCCCTTAGTATTCCACTGCTATGGGTCATCTCTTCCATTTTTAATTTTCTTGCCTTTTTTCCTTTCATCCCTCTCTTCCTTCCTTCCCATATGCCTATTTGATGCAGATGGCTTTGGAATGTCATGTTCACATGAGAAGTAGTTTAACCATATAATTGCTCAGGTGAGAGCCTGATTTTAAACCTAGAATGTGAACCTCATACTAGATAATTTATTTTGTCATTGGCTCAGACTCACCAGTCTTAATAATCACTTCAAAGTAAAAAGTGACTATTATTAACTGCAGAAAAATAAAAATGGAAGCCATGTAGCCCTGCAATGGAATACTAAACTAGAGGAATTGCTTAGATTAGAAGCTATGTTCCAACTCGTGAACAATTGTGACAATAGAAATGTTAATGGATTATAAAAGCATCACTGGAAAGTTTTCCAGGACTTTATCAAGTTGAGTGTCCAAATAATATACAAAAAGATGTTCCAGAATGGGACAGATGTTCTCCAAGTCCTCTGTCCTGGGAAAGGTGGAGGTGGATGGATGGAATACCAAACAGCAGCTTTTGTTTTCCACCTAAACCTATGAAGATATATGTTCCTCCAGCAGGTGAAAACACTCCTCAGAAAGAAACATGTCACAGTCAGAGTCCCAGCAACCTTGTTAGTTAACTGTGACTCAGACGAAAATTCTGGACTATAATAACTGCTTTTGAATATGTCTCTAAAAGCGGTGGTGTGGCATCTGTCTCCATATTGAAGATGTCTTGTTCTTGCCAGAGACTATATTTGACACATCAGAAATGTGTCTATATCCTGGACTTTGTTAATTTCATCAACTCCATATGGAGGACTTTCCAAAGAAAAGTCTATCCTTTTAGGGTTCAGGACCCAGTCCTGGAGTAGCAATATTTAATTTGCTTATAGAGAAATAAACTATCATCTTCATCAGCATCAGGGTTGGCTTTCCTTTCATGGCATTTATCCAATGACCCTGATCAAAGTGGACAGGAGATTGAAAGGGAATTCCCCGTGCACCATCTTTTGGTCAAAGAGGCAAAATGGAGAGAGAGGAGCTCAATAACAAGACTCATAGAAGGATGAAAAGCAAGGGATGTAAGGTGAAGCGGTCTCCTACAGGCCACATTTATGACCATCTGTCTTCACATGGCGCTCTCTTCCCCCATGAAATGCAATTTTTTTTTACCATATCAAAAAAACAATTCTTCATCTGCAACCCACTCAGTTTCTCAGTACACGGCTCCTACTCCACCCTGCAGGTGAGCTCTGCAGCTGGGGAAGCAAGGGGACAGGCAGGAAGCTATTGGCTAGGTCTTCCTGGCCACTTCTCTCCACAAATTGCATGCTGGCAACTAGGAATATAGCAAAGTGCCCTCCCGCACAGACCCAGGCATGGATGTGGTCCAGTTAAGACCTTGCACCAAGCAGAAAGCTGGTCTTATTTTTAATTCACATATTAAAATAGCAGTGATCTGGCACTGACTAGCAGTGTGAGCCCTGAAGGCCAAAGGAAGATTGAGATTCAGTGTCAGGCACTAAACAATTCCTTCTTTTAGATAACCACTTTTTTAGAGGCCAGCTGGGAATATAAATATCACATCATGCCACAGCTTGGCAAGTTTTTATCAGTATCAACTGAGGTGACTTGTAGCACCACTGTGCCCCAGGCTGTGGAACTGGCTCGTCCCGGCAGCCAAGCCTGAGGTGAGCACTCCGGGCAGGAGGCAACCTGAGCAGAGCCCTGGGAGGCTCAGGCGCAGCCTCTCCTTGGAGGCCCATGTTCCTTTATTCAGCTACTAGGCGACATGTCTCTATATCTGTATGTCCTCAAAGATATATTTGGAATCACATTCTACCCCACAAATCGCTGATTTGTAGGAAATGGTGTTAAAAATACAAGACTGGCCAGTGGGACCAGGGGTGCACCCACCCCTTCAGTCAGCTGCTCCTCAGTAAATCTTCACCAGTGCTTCTTGGTACCAAGCCCAGTATGAGGCACCAGAACCACCCAGGTCAGTGATGCACTTGAGTATACCTGAGAAACTCACATAAACCCAGAAACAGATATGGTTCAAAGCATCATAGGGTATATTAAAGGGATACACAGAGTCTGTGGGACACTTTCAATGGGTAAAATTCACATGTGGGGTGGGGAGGGGAAATCCCAGAGGAAGTGATGGAGCTGACTTGGGAGTGGAGAGAAGTGTGCCTGTCAGAGAAGAGAAGGTACAACATGTGTGCAAGGGTGAGGGGTCAGTCTGGGGAGCCGAGTTCTACCCGTAGGTCCCACGAGGTGGCAGGGCTGCAGGGGAGGAGGTGGTGCCCTGGCAGATGTCACTACTGAGAGCACTGGCAACTAGCAGAGGTTCATAAGCAGGGGAGTCAGGAATTGTGTAGAATCGTAGGAAATGGAGGCTCTTTCCATTTGTTCAACAACTTGGGACCTGACCTGCATGTCTCAAACAAGACATAACTTTGGCCTTGCTCCACTGCTGCTGGTCAAAGCTCTTGAGCTCTGGTCTTGTACCTCGAGTCCCAGCCCTGTCTATGGTGGTCCTCTAAGTCTTCTAAGCCCCCCAGAGCTTGGCTGTTGAGCTGCTGCTGGAATATATGTGAAGTATGCATAACACTGCCAAACAAAGTGTTTTGCATCTAGATGTGTGTAGGTGTTATTTCTGTCTCAAAACTAGTTCAGTTAATAAACAAATATTTATGAAGCCTGTACTATATAGCCCAGGTACCACTCTAGGTGCTGAGGATGCAGTGAAATCCATGCCTTCATGGAGTTTTACATCTAGTTGGAAAAATATAAGAGCTAAGTTTTATTGAGCATTTACCATGGGATGCAGGCATTGTTCTAAACATAGGTCAACAAATTTGATCCTCACAGTTCTCAAAGGTAAACATTATTGCCTCCATACTAGATAAACTGAATTACATGCAGGCTAAGGAGGTTACTCAAGGCCACCCACCTAATAAACTTTAAGCAAGAAGAGATTCTCTCTCTCAAAGGATAAAATCAAAGTCCAGAGAAGGTTAAGTAATTTTGTGAACATCACTCAGTAACTCTGATCTGTCTGAAAGCTCGTGCTTTAACCACTCTACGACAAGCACACACACCCTAGCGGGTGAGAAATGGTCTGTTCCCAGGACCTGAGCTTCCAGTAACGAGGAGGATGCTGAGCTCCATTAATGACTCTGATGACTGCCTACGATTCCATTTATTTACTGTGACTCACCAAACACACCATTGTATTCTTTTTCTGTATGAGGTTTATAGACCAAACCATAGCACTTCAGCTAGTCTGTAATGGCACAGAGTTATTTCCTCTGGCAGGCAGAAACTTTCTAGAAAGGCTCTCCACTTTGTTAAATCATCAAAACCTGCGATATTTATTTACTCATCTGCCTCTTTATTAAGTGCCTGGCAGGAGTTAACAGTCATTAGGCTGCCCTGAAATATCTAGGAGGGGAGGGTGGTGGCAGAGGACAATTAGACCAAGGGTCGGCAAAATGTAGACTGTTGTATTTGTTTATTACCATTCATGCAATCCCATTTTTACCCTCAGGCTGGTGAGATCTGGGGAAACAATTTACATGTATCAGATTGCATTCACCTAATTCTATTAATTTACACTGGATCACACTAAAGTTTGTTTCTTATCTACCATTTAAGGCTCTTGAAATCTGCTGGTGTATTTTCCAGATGAATACCATTTCATTTCTTGACAGTCCTTAAGACGTTCTAAAACTTTTGAGAAAAAAAATCTTTTCTATGAGTACAAATATTTAATAAAAGTGGTCTCAGAAAAATGCCCCAAGGAACTTCTAATGCTAACAGTTCTGTTCCCTGGAAAGTGATCATGTGTCATTACATTTTGCTTTGACTCTTAGAAATTATAAAATACTAGTCCCATTTCTTTGTGATTATTTTAAAGCCACTTTTCTTGATGTAGAGCCTGTTTAAAAGCTTATTTGAAGATCAAATGTGAGGCTCCCCATATCCTCATATTTACCCATATAATATTTACGAAAGCAATTCAGGAGTAGCATAGGTATTATTACCAGTAATAATAGAGATAATCCTAGTGGATGATAGCGAGTTGTCCTTGTTCATTGTAATATGTTTTTGAAAAGAGTATGTTGTATGTTGGGTATCATCTAAACGTGAAAGGAGCTGCAGAATCATGAATTCTAGTTCTAGTTCTGCTACTAACTGGTTGTCTAACCTTGAAAGGCAGCAGTTCTCTTGGGACATCAGTTTTCTTGTCCATAGTAGGAGTGGTAGGATGACATCATCTGTATGTAAAATGGCTTTTGCAACACCATCCTGCTGGGGAGTAATGAATGACCTGGTTCTAGAATACAGCTTTTCTGACTTCTGAATCAACAACTTTCTAGCTTCAAAGTATTAGCATTGAGTTCCTCCACAACTTGTAGGTGGCAGGCCTCTTAGTTTTCATTGACTTATTGGGTTTATCACATTACTGTGCATTGAGCATAATTGGATGATGGGTCTTCATTGAGTATAGGTGAGGTGTGCAGAAAGCATTACAGAACCACTTGGGGACCTACTAGTCGACTTATACTTGCCTTCCTCCCACCTTTCCTCTTCTCTTCAGCACGACTCAGCCTTGATTTAACTAGTCATCTATTAATTTTCAGAGGATTCTGGTATGTATCTCTCAGTCAGACCTCGAAGAAGCCCAGGTAGGAAATTCAACCTATCTGCTTTCAAAGGCAAATTAGAAAGCTGGTGTCTTTCTCACTAATGACCTGGCAAAAGCTCATTGGCACTGCTATGGCATTTTATCCAGTGCACAGCTAGTAATTCTTCCATTCTCCAGCTGCTTGTTTCCTATGAGGTATTTAAATTGTCTTTTCATTTGAAGATAACTAGCACACTGCTTTTATAATGCAAAGATGTTCTACAATTTTCTTAGAGGCTCTTAAAGCAGGAATTATGTTTATCCATGACTTCTTCCTAAGAAGTCACCTGGAAAAAATATTTCAATCTATAGAATCAGTTCCCTCTCAGACTGTTATGTAGACCATGACAATCCCAAGGACATGGATTTGAAGCATCTTCTCCCATGACTTCATTCAATAAGAAATTCCCTCAATTCCAGACACCCTATCGATTATGTGGTTCTGGATAAGCCAGCTCATTTGGGTGACAGATGATTCTTGCCCTTGCATCACCCTTGCATTTTGAAGACTTTAAAAGATTCTGGAAAGATCATGAATATTAAACAGAGACATTAAACAGGCAGAGTGGAGAAATTCTCATGCTGGAGACCATATCCTTGTTTATCAAGGTCTGTTTGTATTTTACGTAGATGTGTATTTGCCAGGCAGTCTTTTTACTGTTTGCCCTGGTGGAAATGACAACACATACCTGCAAAAAGAAGGTAGAATGAAAATAAAAAATAAATACAAAAATTAAAAAAAAAACCCACTTAGCTTTTAAGATTTAACAAGGATCCCCAAGCCAAGGGCAGCACGCCTCTGAATGGCAAGCTGTTCTGGATGGGCTCCCTGCCTCCGTCCTCTGGAGCCGCTTTATCAAGGACCATCTGGTCAGCTCGGCACGCTTGGAGGAACAGCACAGGGGTCCAGATGGATGGGTTCCTGGAGAGATCTTTAAAGACCCATGCACCCAACCCCTGGATCACCATATGCCCGAAGGTCACCTCCACCTGAGTAACATCCTTCTTGGCTCTCGCTCAGTGCTTTTGCACCAGGAGTCAGCACACTGGTGCTTTCAGAGGGTACGGGGCTTGGGTGGTGCATTCTTAGAAGTACTCTAAGTACAGTATCACTGATGGCAGCTTTAATATCTCATCCAAGGTTTCTGAATAAAACTGAGAGAGGGCATGGAAGATGCTGAGGGGGTCCCTGCCAGAGGAGAGAAGGCCAGATCCCCAAGCGAGCTCACACTGCTCAGGGAGGTCCTCAGTTTGGTCACTGTCTCTCCACAGTACTGCCGACAATGGCTACCATGCCTTCAGGGCACAGAAAGTGGTCTTATCTCTGCTCTGCAGGTGGATACCGAAAGGCGGAAATCTCAGAGGGAAGGAAATAGTAGAAAGAAGAGTGCAAAGCAGAGGGAGAATTAGTCCCTTCTGCCTAATACTGCAGCCATGCCCTCAAGGAATACAAAAGATATTTTAGGGAAGTGCATTTATTGCCTGTTCTCTGAAAACACAGCATTTCCTGAAGGCAGGAAGTTAAGCAGTATGACATTTATGGTGCTCTTTCAGCCCAGCCTCCCCATCACTGAGCTCTTTGCAAAGCGTTCAGCAAATCAAGGCACAGCCTCATTTGGAAGCCTGGAGCCTTGGACATCTCCTCTGCCCAGGGGCCCTGAGCCCCTCTCTATGGCTTGTCTGCTTCATCGTGGGTTCAGTGGACATTTCCCAGAGTGGCAGTTCGATGTAACCTCCAGCTGGTGACTTGCTGTGAGTGGCATACACTTCACAAGAGTCCCTCGACAGAGTGGCAAATCTCATTAAAGCCTGACATTTGCTGAGCATCCCCATAGGGCAAAGGTTCCCGTTCCAATCACAGAGCCCCACTGCAGGGCCCAGCAGGTGGCGTGGTGACATTGAGACAGAGCTGTCATCTTCAATATCACGAGAGCCCTACCACCTGCAGCCCTGAAGGGCTCTGCACCTTTGAGGAACCCTTCCCACTTGTGAGCCTGAAATGCTCTCCTCACTTCTGTCCTCCCTACCACCTTCCTCCCAGATGTCTCCTTGCACAACAGTAACTTTGCCTGTGGTCTGTCCAAACCCAGCATGGACACCTATATAATCATCCCATGAAATTCCTTTTGACCTTGCCTTCTGCACAGCAGACACACAGCAAGAGGCACCTCATCCCTTTGCACACCTGTGTGTACTACTGGGCAGCAGGCTCTGGGTAAAGCCCCTGTGCGTGGGGAATTGATGCAAGTAAAAACAGAGGCCTAAATGTCTATGTTCTCTGTTGTCTTGGAATTGGACATGCTTCAACCACTGGGGTTGCACCTACTGGTTGTATTCCTGGCTACAAGAAGCACAGAATGGGACCAGCTCCCTTTTTAATGTTCTGGATGTATATAGCCGGTATCCACCCCCAGGGAGTCAAAGGGCTCCCCCCTGCACAAGGCTTTTATATATACATTTGTTTAAATCCATGATCTATCTATTGTCCCTAACTGAAAGAATCCCTTCCCCTGGGTTAATCTGTGGTTAATGGATCAAGGCCATTCCAGTATCTATGTTTGAGTTTTACTTTCTTTTTCTCTTTTTTCTCTCCTTCTCCACCCACCAATGCCACATAAACACTGGCACCTACTATGTCAGCTGTGTGGTGTTCATGTTTTACCCGTAGAATATCTAATTTTTACCAAATTGCAAGATATTTATATCATCATCTGACCACCATTACCACTCTTTGAATGTTTTTATGTGAACTACACACAGAAAAATACAGAAGGCAGTGGACAAATTCTCATGTACCCACCATCTAAAACTCAAAAGTATTACATTTGACCTTTTCTATCTCATAACTTCTTAAGAATTGAAATCTTACACTATTTAAGTCTCCTTAGAATCTCACCCCTAATCCTATAGAGGCAGCTACTATCACAAATGTGGTATGTATCCTTCCTGTCCTTATTATCATATTTTTTTTCAGAGAACAATGCGTCTATGAGATGCTGAAAAGCTTGCCAAGGTTACACAGGTAAACAGAGGACCAGGAACTGGAATGCCAGCACCCTCTTGTATTTCCGAGCCACAGGCAGGTGCACATACATGTGGGATGTTGAAAGAGTAGTAAAAACAGAAAAGATGCAAAATAATCACCAAAACAAAAGGGCCTTGAAACATGGCAGGTAAATAAAGGCACAGTTCTTTCGAAATCTGGGTTCTGGCAGACAAGGACTTTGGGATGCCTGCCATGTTTCCACTGAACTTCCGATCTTCCTGGCATAAACTCTTTTCCAACTCTATACTTTCAAAAGAATATTGGTAGTATTGAGACACTAAGAAAGAAAGGTAATTCTGGGATGTCCTTGGATGTGGCTCTTCTCTCTTTCTCTTGAGGAAGATCCATCATCTACTTTTAAGTTCAGATGGATCTTGCTATGTCCTATAATGAATATTCTTCAAGATCCCCAAAAACTTAAAACATTATTATTCTGAGGTTTCAATATCTAACCATTTTTGGCCTCCTTTGCATATAATGATAATTGCAGGCCCTGTGCCAGTCTCATAGAGTCATTAGGAAAAAATGAGTCACAATCCATTTGCTTAAGGAATATTTACCAGCTCTCTGCTATGTGTACAGACTTGTGCTAACAGCAGGGATACAACTGTGAACAAGACAAATTGCTGTCCTCATAAAGCTTATAATCTATTTGTGAAGAATAAAAGAACAGCAAAGTTTTAAAGCATATTTTCCTAAAGGGTAAATACAAGGGTCTATGCAAGCATCAAAGACAGGCAACTAAGCTGTATGTACAAGATAGAAGAAGCTTGTAAACTGAGCCCTCAGAGACAGGTGGAGCTGGCCAAGAGAAGAAAGGGGATGACTATGTGCTTTGTTCCATATGAGAAGACAATGTGGTTTCTTGGGCCTGCTGGTTCCGCAGTATAAATAACCGTCAGTCCGTTTTAGCCCAACATGACTAATTCTCCTCGAAATTTTCCAGAAACCCTCTACTCCTGTGCTCTGACTCCTGATAATTTCCATTACACCAGGTTATCTTATGCATTTCATTTATCTCCAGCATTTCACAGTGACTGCTGGATATAGAGGCATAGTGAAAACTGATGGAATGAAGGATTATTTTGGCATTTCCCCCTGCCCCACCCACATCGTACCTGAGCAATTCACCAGACACCCCTATGGAGGTGGAATCCAGATTAATTGCTGCTCTTACAGTCATCCTAATTCTGGCCTTGCAGAATTTGCCTGAAAGATCTGGCATATACCTGTCTCAGACTCTCTCCATCCCTTTCAAATGTAAAAAGCACAAGAGAGGAAAGGGAGGAAAAGAATCCCCAGAGAATGATTCCTTCTGTTCCTTTTAAAGTCGATTTTTCTGTAACATTCTCTAAGCTAAACTCTCTGCTCCACAAATGAGCTTCTCCTTCCTGCGGAAGGGATGGCTCTGACTTTCCAATGGTAAGAGTTATGTCAGAAGAGTGCATCAGAGGAAGAGTTTTATCGGAGTGCTGGCTTTGATGCAGGCTTCCAGTGGGCGGAGGTCTTTGTTGACAGACTGAACCTCAGGGCTGGGGAAGATGCAGACTCCAGGCCCTTGGGACAATGTTCACTTTCGGAACCAGTTTTTCATTGACCCTCAGAGAGGGAGAGTGGCCAGGAGGGCTAAGAGAGAAGGAAGGAAGCAGTGTAGCCCAGCTGTCTCCTGGGGGCCCTGGGCAGTCTTCTGTGCATCAAAGGTCTTCTGCTTCTGGCCACAATGGAGTCAAAAGGACCCATTTTCCCCTCCTTTGGTTGAAACAACTGCAACACAGTTATATAAAATGATGATTTCTAAGGCCCTGATCATCAGGCAGTGAGAGACAGGGATCTGTGAGAAATGGAAAGAAAGTAACCCCTGCAGCTGCCCTGGGATGGTGCCCGCAAGATGGCGCAGGGACATGGGACAAGCATCATGATGAACTTTGCCTGCCTGTGATGAAAATGCTGAGATATAAACAGTATAGCAAGAACAGGAGCGACACCATCTTAAAGCTAAGATTCCATTTTAAAAAGCAGAGAGTTGAGAAGTAAGATTCCTAACATATTTTCTGATAATCAGACAATAGCCGAACAGCCTACCTTAAGGCAGGGCAGGCAGTCTTAACTGGTATGTCCCAACTGCTTGAGGGTTACCACTCTCTTGGAGAAGAACAGGATAAACAAATTCCTTGTGTTGCATTTATTTGGCAGAATTAGCCGGAGGACTGATAATAAAGGAAAGGAGACACGTAGCCTCTCACCAGAGATAAGTACTTTGAGACCACAAGTCAAGCCTATACCCAACAACCCCCACTCCCAGACCTCTGCCCCATTCCTGAAAGCCTTAAAAGACAGAATCTCCAAACTTTCAGGGCACCTCCCCTACTCTGAGGATGCCTGCACTTCCCTTTCTTTAAGTGCATATTTTCAAATAAAGCTTTCTCACTGCTCAGATTATTATGGTTTGTCTCTTTGCTATTTCATTTTATTTCCAAGTCTTCACTCTATTTCCACTTTACTCCTAATAAGTAGGAAGGGGGTGCTAAGAGCTCAGATTTGGGCCTGCACGTTTCTGTTGCCTGGGTGACCTGGACGGAACTGCCGCTGTGCAATCTGCTCTTAGTAGCCTGCCTGAAAATCTCCTGTCTTTGGGAAGTTCTCAGAACCCAATCTTACTCCATCCTGTGCTCTGTGGCTCCCCCAAATCCTGGAGTGGTAGGGCTAGTCGCCATGCCGTGCACATTCAAGCACACACAGGATGCCAGTTGACCCTGGTTTCAGGAGTTGGCAAGGGACTCTGCCCTAGGCCAAGAACTGTTCTCTGCTGCTTGCAAAGGGGCTACCATTCCCTGCTGCTCCTGCTTTAATTAATTCCTTCCTTACCTACACTCGCTTGACCTGTTCGAGAATTTTTTCTCACCCAGAGTCAAGAACCCTCCCCTGTCCAGGTTGAGGTTTCTCCTAGTGCTTCACCTAATACACAGGGAGAAACCTCCCCAGATGCAGCTGCCCATCAACACCGAGGCTAAGGAAACAGACAGGGCCTTGAGGCTAGAGATGAAGTTGAGAGTGCAGAACCACAGCAGCTAGGACTTGTAAAACAGAGCACTGCAGAGGAGAGCTAGCTGCACAAAGAGGGCATTTCAGAGTTCTGCCCAGAATACCCCTTGGGTACGGATCAGAACATGCATGGAAGGTACCTATGGCTACAGAAAGAATCACCCAGAGTCTAGCAGTAAAACACACAGGGCAAGGAAGAACATTCCCACCTGCCAGACTGGAAAGCCACACAATTCACAGGTATTGTGTAGAATACACAGAATGATCTTTAGAAACAGGGAGCAGTTAGTCCTAGAATGAGCATTACTCCAATTTGGCCTAACAAATTTTAAAAAACAAGACCCTTAAAAGGATCAGGTTCAAATTAATCACAAAAAAACAACAGAGGCAGTTAAAAGATAATAAGAGGATATTATTAAAAAGTTTCTGCCAATAAACTTGACAACTTAAAGAAAAGCATCCTTCAAAGACACAGACTATCACAGGCCACCCATGAAAAATAGACAAATAGATAACTTGAACACTACTGTATCTGTTAAAGAAATTGAAATTGTAGTTAAAAATCTTTCCACAAAGAAAATTCCAGCCCCAGATTAATTGGGTGATGAATTCTATCAAATACTTGACAAAATATCAAACTCAATCAAATACTTAACAAATATTTTGCAATTCTAAACAAACTCTTCCAGGATTTTGAAAATGAGAGGCTATTTCCTAACTCAATTCAATGAGTCAAGCCCAACAGTGAAACTAATCAAAGATGCTAAATTTCCCCCAAATTAATCTATAGTTTCCATGGAATCCCAATGAAAATCTTGGCAGTATTTTTTTTTGTAGAAATTGACATACTGATTTTAAAATTTATATGAAAATGCAATACCTAGAATAGCCAAGGAACTTTGAAAAACAGGAGCAAAGTTAACTAACATTATCTAATTCTAAGACTATAAAAAAGCTACAGCAATAAGATAGTGTGGTCTTGGTGGAAATATAGAGAAATATATTAGTGGAACAGAACAGAGTCTAGAGCAAGGCCTACATGCATATGAACAACTGGTTTTTGACAAATGTGTTAAGGCAGTTCAGTGGAGAAAGAATATTTCTTTCAACAAATGGTCCTGGAAAAACTGCATATCTATATGCAACATATAATGGACTTCAAACCACATTTCATACTGCATACAAAAATTAAAATGGACTGTAGGCCTAAATATGAAACATAAAACTTCTAGAAGGATCCATAAGAGAACAAACTGGTAAATTGGACTTGATTAAAACTAAAAACTGTTCTTGAAAGACACTGGTTAGAGAATGAAAAGAGAACTAAATACTGGGGTTAAATATTTAAGTATTTGTAGTTTAAAGGACTCATATCCAGAATATTTAAAAACCCTCAAAATTCAATTGTAAGGAAACAAACAAACAAAACCAACTCAATTTTAAAAATTGGCAAAGACTTGAAAAACACTTCACCAAAGAAGATACACTGATGGCAAAGGAGCACGTAACACATGCCTAACCTGATTAGCCATGAGGAAAGTGAAAATTAAGCCACAGTGAGGAACTATTATACACTTATTCACATGACTAAAATTTAAAAGACTGTCTATATCTAGTGTCTGCAAGGATGTGGAAGAACTGGACCCTTCCTGCAATGCTGGTGGGAATGTGGAATGATATGACCACTTTGGAAAATAGTTTGACAGTGTCCTAAAAAGTTCGACATACAACTACCAAATGATCCAGCCATTCCTCTCCTGCGTATTTATCAAAGATAAATAAAGTACATGTTCACAGATATCTGTGCAGAGGTTCATCTCAATCTTGTTTATAATAGCCCCAAACTGGAAACAATCCACCTGTTCAACAATGAGAGAATGGATCACCCATCTGCAGCAGATCCCTGCAATGGAAAACCTCTTGGCAATAAAAAGCAGTGACATACTGATAGACACATTTGTCTGAATCCCAAAATAATTGTGAGTAGAAGAGGCCAGACAAAAAAAGAGTACATATTCCATGATTTTAAAACATATATATATTGAAAATGCAAAATAATCTGTGATAGAAGATAATCATTCCTAGGGTTGAGAAGGGGATTAAAAAGGGAAATTATAAAACTTGTAGGGAGTCTTCTATCATTCATCATTGCCTTGATGATGATGGTTTTGTGGTTGTATGTATTTACCATAATTTATCAAATTATATCCTTTAAATATGTGAGATTTCTTTTATCTCAACAAAACTGTAAAAACCCCAAACCCCAAAAACAGACCATGAAGCAACTCCAAAGGTTTTGCACTAGGTCACATGTGGTGGGTGGGCTTAGGGGGCACACGGTTGGCCTAGCACAGCCTAGGCACAGAGGTAGTCAGGAACCAAAGATACAGACCTGGGAAGAGGGGCCAGCAGCTAGCATGTGCGACGTGCCCTTCTGGGAAGCTCTCTGAGGGCTTAGAACAAAAGTCAGGATAATTAGAAAGTCTCTCTCAGGTTGGTTGGTGGCTAACAACTCAGAAACTGAAATTCTGCCAGCACAGTAGGTCTCACCCTGCCACACAATTCTCTGCGTTGTTAGAACTCAGAAGGCATGGCCCCCAAAGGTTGCCTGATGCTAGTCAGGGCTTAAGTCAAATCCAATGTGCAGATCTTCAGCTCTGACATCATCGTCAGGTGGCCCCAGTCCGGGGTGCCGCGGGGCCTGGAGCCTGGTTTAGAAGCAGGGTCCTGATTGTGTGCTCAGAGATAATTGGCTTCTAACTCTGATCCCATTTATTCTTCCCATCCCCAGGCAGGAAAAGCTGTCCTGGCTCCTTTGCTGTTAGGCCCCACATTCTCTTACTGCCAGCTGCTGAGCCTTTCTGTCTCTTTCTTCTGTCCTCTAGTGTCTGCTCTCACTCCCGTGGTGCTTCCTTTACCTCAGGGTTGCTACCACTCAGCTTCCCTGTCCCGCCCAGTCTCACCATGGACAGCGTGTTCTCACCATGCCCCTTCCCAGAGGTCTCCGGACACCCTGGGAAACTCTCTTCCTTTACGCTGCCTGCAGGGCAATGGGGTGGCTGCCCTTCTCTTCCCTTGAGGCGCAGCCACAGAACACTTGCTCTTGCTATTTCTTTACAAATCTATTATCTCGCTCTCTCTTAAACTAGACTGTCAGCTTCCTGAGGGCTTGCCTGGCAGATGTCCCTCTCTGATCCACAAGATCCTTGAATCACTGAAATGTCACTAGGCTTTCTGCTGAATCCCAAGTAAGACAGAATCCCTCATTTGTGGGGTGGGGTGGGGATCCTGGGTTGCAATGACTTTACACATCAATAAGACATATGTCTGAAGCTGTTCAAGTTGTTAATGATTCACCATGAAACATCCACTACTACCCGGGACAAAGCACCTGACTCACCATTAATGAATACGCATACACAGAATATGAGATAGCTCCCGAACTCTTTTCAGCTGCCTTTGATAATACAGGCTCCTGTATCATCCCTGCCACATAATGAAAACCTCAGCCTGAATTGTATCAATGCAAATCACAGGAGCTGCCTGCAAGCTTGTGTATTATAACTTTATCTGTCAGGACAATAAAAAGATATCCCATTATCAGCCTTGTCCACTTAACTATTAATAAGGCTCCCTCATGCTTTTCATCCCCCCACCCCTGCAGAGTCCCCACTCTCCTCTCTCACTCACACAGCACGAACCTCAGAGCCTGCTTAACTTCCCACTTGCAGACTTCACTAGAGAAAGGTGTGCAGGTCCATTTCCATGTTTACAAAATGAAATCCACATACAATATTGTAAGGAGGCTATTAGTCCTTCAGAGAGGCCCCCTGGGTGTCTTGGTACATCTGCCTCCTACGGTTTTGTTGCTCATGGCAGTGGAGTTAGGAGGAAAGGGGAGCTGGACTGGTTACTGCGGAGGACTCCCCGTCAGTCCTCTCTTCCACTGTCCCATAAGCTCAGCCCATAAGCTCCTACCCGATGCTTCCTCCATGCTGGGCTCCAGCCCTGGTCCTCTGCCTTCTTTCCTTGCTGAGCACTTGTATGAATCCTGCCAAAGCAAAAGCTACGAGCATGGGGTGGTGTTCACTTCTCCCTAAACCCAAAGTCATCCAGCTGGGAGGGAGCACAGAGCACCCAGCACTAGGAGCAGGCAGAAACCACTCACAGGGTCTTTGGCTCAGAGCTTCTGTGCTTAATTACAGTCACTTTTCTTTACCTGTATTTTCTGGAGTATATCTTTTTCTGTTTCCAGTTCTACTTTCTCTTTCATTCTTGCATATTGCTCTTATGCATATTTGACCCAAATTTACTGATTCCCTTTCTTTATTGAATAACAGCTTCACACTCATTTTAGAATCAAGTGAAGTGCACAGAATTATACAATCGCTGAAAGGGAACTTCTCAAAGAAATGCTCCAACAGGAACTGCTCTTCCTGGTTAGCCTAACTTGCTAGGGTCGATATTATAATAATATCCTGGACTCATTTTTGATAGTTCCTCACATTTTTGATAGCCCTTATCATCTCTTCTGACCTTACAACAATAGTCACAACAATAAATAACAGCGGAAGTGTTATTTATCCCTGCTTGTTCCTGAGGAATTTAATGGCCTTGATATTAACGAGTATTAGCTGGTTAGCAGCTGAAGTTGTCCAGAAGCAAACCCCATGGCTTTTACTGCTGTGCTGATTCTGTTCCATCGTGTTGGCTTGCTTGCAGTCATCCCGCTTCATCTCCCTTGCCCTCCACAGCATTGCAGTTTTCTTAACAGTTCGTTCAGACTGGACTCAGTTTTCAGATGAAAAGAAGGTTTCCTCTCTTACACGAAATGCTCTGCTAAACCTATCCCCACCCAGTCAAACCTCCTATGTGGTCAGTCACCTGCATTATCCTACATAATCCCTGTGCCAAGTCAATGTGGAGTAAGGGTCCCAAAATATGGACGCAGAATATGACGCTCTGTGGAGTTAAGGTCCCTGCTAGGATGCATGGCGGGGCCCGTGCATCCAGACTCCTAAAGCAATGTTCTTTTTATTCTTCCCTGTTGCCTCTGCAAATAGCAACACCGGTAGTAGGCTTCTTTGTTTTATTTAGGGAAAGACATGAAGAATAAGTTATCTTCGAACCACAAGAGAAACAAAGGTAAGTAGGATGTAATTACCCAAGTTGGAAATTTGCCATCCAGAACAGCTGCAGAATTCCATGGTGGGACAAAAAAGCAATATTGACCAAGAAATATCACTTTACCCTTCACAGACGATTCTGATAGTTTGTTCCTTGCCCATATTTATTCAAAAGGCCCAAGGATCTATCTACTTAGTATGAGAAACTCATTACTGGCATTTGCAGATGCTCAGGGACTCAGTGTCTGAGGTTGAGAGCAGGAGACAGGTAAGAAAAATTAATAATGCATACAGTAAAACCCACGTAGTTTTCTCTCTGTAAGAAGGGCTCTTGTGAAGCAAGGTAGGGAAGGGAGAGTCTGGGTCATTATGCATGATGAGAAAGAAGGCAATGGCAGGGGAATGAAACATTTGACTGTGAGGCTGCAGCCTCTCCCACCAAATCCAAATTACCCTCCAGCAAGGCCAGAGGAGCTCTCAGGCCAGGCAAGCCCCTGGCTGGTTCTCACTGTCTGCAAGGCTGGGAGTGTGTGAGACTTGCAGAGGCTGTCTGGGATGAAGCCGCACAATGCATGTTTCCAGATCAATACTGAAGCCCTTGCAGCGCTCCAGGAGTTGATAGCAGCCTGCAATCTTCTAACACTAAAAATAGGGCTGTTTCCTTGTGGGCTGGGTAGGCTTTCAGCAGGCAGAGGTGGAAGGAAAGCCGTGGCAGGCAGAGGGGAATATGGTCTAGGAAGAGTAGGAAATCTCAGAGAAGAGGAGGGAAGGAGAGAGAATAAAGGATGAAGAGGATTGGGAGGGAACATGCTACATTGGAAAATAAATTGGAAATGTGGGTGTCGCTAGATTTTGAAGGCACGTGTGTGATTTATTTGTTAATTAAATAAAGCCATTGCAGTGTGTGTGTGTGTGTGTGTGTGTGTGTGTGTGTGTGTGTGTGTGCATGTGTTGGGTACAAAAATTGATATGTTTTGGGGGTGTTTTAGGGTATAGTACTTTTTACCACAAGAGAATATAATCAGAAATCTGCCTTTAAAAAGGCAAATTATCTTGGGAAAACAATTATGACCAGCACCCTCAAAAGAATTTGCAAATTTCCAGGACCAAAAAGGCCAAAAGTACCATTAATGTGAAGGATGATTTTGTCATCCCTGGTTTAGGGCCATTTAACAACAGGAAGCTTTAGGTACTTGTGCAAATGTGCTAAAAAGATATATAGGGAGAAATATTTTTGTAGAGCATTTGGCCGAGCCTCTCTTGGAGAACTTCTCTAATTATTCATTTTTCCTAATAAGTTCAAGGCCTGATCAACTAACTATTCTGCCTGGGAAAAGCATTCACTCTTTTGGGAAGGTAGGGGACCTTCTTTGTAAATGAAGCTGTGAAAATGGTGTTATATTTGTCTATTCATTTGTTTCTTAACTCTACTTAAAATTGATGTGTACATTATTCTAGAATTTCACTTAGGCACAAAGAAGAATATGGATTCAACACTTTTACTCCTAATTATGTTGATAACCCTTGACTTTTTGTTTGATTGTTTTAAATAAGGCAGGCTGACTGATGAATAAAAGGAATGTCAAGGAGCTCTAGATGTCATTCACTCATTAGATGCTTTATAAAAGTCAACCTAATGCTGGCCACATGGCTTCTGCTATCTGCTGGGTTCATTATGTGGGGTATCATCATGCTATCACGTCATGCTGCTCTTATAAGCCCACTCTGCGTGTCGAGGGTGCATGAATCACTTCATCGTCCTGGTCTGCAAAGAGGGTCACTGCAGCTTAATATTCTGCCTCCTGCCCAGAGAAAAGAACCTAGATATTGTGGTCATTTCTATTCCTCCTCTTTCCATTTAGGGTGAAGTTTCACACGTTAGCAGCAAATTGCACTTTCCAGCAACATCAGGGGCTCTTAGGCATGCCAGAAAAATTGACTTCCAGTTAAACTGACAACAGTCTAGAGGGATGTGCAAACAGCAAATTACATGCACCAAGAAGCTAAAACAGGTCATTCTTAAAGAGTCTTTTGTAAGAAGGTAGGGGTACCTCTGTTCAATCAGGGTAGCCAATCAAGGTAGAGGGAAAGAGTCTTTGAAAGTCTATTGATCTCCCCCTGCCCCTATTCCAATATAGTGAACACACAGCAAGGTTTTTATTCTGATCTGAAGAATTTCCTAATTTCTCAAAACCAAGTTTCTTCATCTGCAAAATAGGACAATCAGTTCTCTGCTTGTGACTCCATTGCACACAACTTGCCTTCCATAACCATTCTTCTTCCTCCCCCTGAATCACCAAATCCTGTGTATGCTTAAAAGAAAGACACTCCTCCCACAAATGGGAAGAACATCTCCCATCCCAGCCTGGGGATAAAGTTACGGTTGTAACGGCTCCAAAGCCACATCTAGAGTGAATCCCTGAGGTCTCCTCCGGGGCAGCATTCCTGGAGATGCCTATGTAATGAGCTTGCCTTTCCTGAGCTCTCAAGCCACCACCAGGGGTGCGCAAATGGTAGGCAAGTCTCTTCCAATTTATAAACCATCACACTGACATGTGAGTCTCCTCTAGGGCCAAAGTAAGAGACTCCAAATATTAAGTACATGAAGTGTTCCCCAACTTATAATAGGATGCATTTTGTAGGCATTTATTTATTGACGTGGAGCTCAGTATACATTTCTGTAGATATAATGCTATAAATGAAGGCCAGGGTCTTCTACTGGCTTACAAGAATCATTTTAACCTTTAATGATACTGAAATACTCTTATTATGGTCCTGCTGCACTAATAATTAAGCAAAATGTGAAAACAAACTAAATAAATCAGTCTCCTTTCTGCGAGAACTCATTTGAAGACAGAAGCTGCATGATATTCATCTTTGCATAGGTCAATGATAATTGCTGATAGCACTTATGTGGGACTTACTGGGTGCCAGACACTGTTGTGAGTGTTCAAATATATTCATATAATCCTCACATCAGCTTAAAGAGGTAGGCTCTATTATTATTGCCAATGTACAGTTGAAGAAACTGAGGCCCAGAGAGATTGCCCAATGTTCAAGAGTCAGGAAGCAGTGAAGCTAGATTTTGAACCCCATCTGTTTGTAGAAAGCACAAAGAGGTATTTATGGAATATATACACGTGAATACATAGCTTTATCTTTATTTCAGTTCTGATGCTTGGATGTAGGGATAATTCATTAGAAGTGAGACAAATTAGACTGACGTTCTTTATGGGAGTTACTCACGTTTTAGAGGCTATGAGAGCTGAGTGGGAGTACTGCCTCTGTTGTGTCTAATTTTCATGTGGATGGAGGGCTTGAGCTTTCCTGTGGAGGTGCATCACTAAGAGTCTTCTCACTTGGATCAGCCACGATTAGTAATTTAATTTATATTTTCCCCTCACAAATGAAAATAAAAAAGAGCCAATTGTGATTTTCCTGAGGTGACTGGGGAGCCTTTATCAAGAAGGGAAGGGAGAAAAAAATGAGCTTAAAATGAATGTGTGAACTTGGGAGAGATGGCCTTGCCAGGTGACATTACATACGTGGGGGAAAGAGCACAGGGAGAACAGGTATGTGCCTGTCGCCTCCCAAGGCAGGCTTTCTCGGAAGCCCACCGTCCGTGGTACATTCTTCAGTGGGAATCTTCGCTTCCAGACCCATCCCACAACATGCACATATTTTTTTCCCTCTCTTTCTCTTGCTCCCCTTCCCCTTTTGTTTCAACAAGCATCCAGATGTTACTGGGTACAATGGCCCTCACAGCTTTGGGCTCCCGCATCTTCCTTGGCAAGGGCTCCTCTAGCTTTTTCCACTCCTTGGAATCCCTAATCTTTTCTCTCTCCCCCTCATTACCTATAGGCTATTGGGCTTCGTCACTGGCTCCTCCACACTGATGACTCCATATCTTATTGATCCCATATTTCTGCTCCCTCCTGGGACTATACTCAGGTGATATCCGCCAAGAGCTGAACTCTCCAGGAAGGGGATAAATTACTGCACTGGACCACCAGTGTAGCTACTATCTTCATCCACTCCAATCTGAAACTCAACATATCTGGAGCTTCAATGACCTTCTCCTTCCCTTTCAAAATGTTTTCCTCCTAATTTCCTTAGTAATACTTTGTCCCCCCTAGAATCATCCAGGATGCATATTTCACCTTTCCTTTATCCTCTAAATCCAATACATCAACAAATCTGGTCCATTCTTCTTCAAAACCTCTGTCTTGTTCATTTTCCTGTATTCTGATCACTACCACCCAACTCCCAAGCTGGCCTTAATACCATGGCAACATTTCCAATAGGTAAGGGCATGTGCTTGCATGGGTTAGAGCCCAAACTCTGGCTTTTATTAGATCAATTAAATAAAATAGTAATAGTACATACCACAAATAGTGGTTGATATGGTTAAATAGTCACATGTTGAGTAAATTCTCCATAAGTAATTGTTATTATTATTATTTACTTTTCTTTGTTCCCACCTCTATCCCAATTATCATGACCTCTAACAAAAGGAAAGTTTTCTTAACATACTGTCTGACACACAACTTCACTAACTGAAAACAAAAAGTTCCCAAATGCTTAATAAATAAAATGAAAACTCTATAGCCTGGACCTCAGTGGATTCCTCAGTATGCTCCCTATCCACCTAACTATCTTTATTCTCCTCTGGTCAGAATGATTGACTTACTGCTCCCAAGACCAATGACCAGGTCATCTTTGCTGTTTGAAAATCAAAGCAGCTTCAGATTGGAGTAGAAACCCCATATAAAACATTGCATGGATAGACCCAGTTGTAACTTCTTCAACTTACTCTAACCCTGTTTTGCATTTTTATTGGTATTGCTAATGCAATAATAAGTACCTACTATCTTTTGTTGATGATTTTTATCCCCAGGCTATAAGGCCATAGAGGTCTGAGATTTGACCTTACTCATATCTGTATTGCTGACAGTACATTGCACACAGTAGGTTCTCAATGACTTTTGTTAAAACAGAGTGGATGAGATGCCCACTTATATTGAAACACAAAGGGGTTGATAAATAAGGAAAAGGTGTGAAGGGGGTATTGCAGAAAGAAAGTAGGAGTGTCATGTGATGGGTGAGCAGGTGTGGACGTAGCCCTGCTGATAATGGGCATTCTGATGGTTTCAAGACAAAGTCCAAGCCCTTTCTCCATGGCTGTCTGTGTGACACAGTCTGGGAAGAGATTGCCAAAGGCCTTTTCACATTCCCAGAAGGTACACTCTTCGATGTGAATGTAATTGTGCAGCCCAGGCATAGGCCATGCTGCTGGGATTGTCCTCCAACATGGTCAGAGACCATGTGCCTCATGAGCAGTCAGCCACAGTGTGTACTGAGTATCTGCTCCACGTGGAGGTCTCAGTCAGTGAGTCTGATTGCAGAGCACAGCTGATCTTGGACAGATGCTGTGAGGAGGGAGTACCCCAACCTATCTCTCTGCTAGATGGAATGATGGATGGCATATGAATAAAACCCTACAGTGACTGGGCCCAGGACAGGTAGGATAGCCACCAGACCCATTTCTCCTTCTGGGGCATACACAGTGACATCACACAGCTCCCTGTATTTAGGGAATATGATCATTCATTTTCCTAGATGGAGTTTCACACACTGTGAAAGCAATGTGGCAATTCCAGGCGACAGCTGTACTCTGTCTCCCAGTCTCTGTAGTGGACTGGCCAGCGTGACGCTGAAACATACTGTGAGGAGGTGGCAGAGCTACGGCACGAGGAGGTCTGTGTGTCAGACTGGCCACGTGCAGCAGAGACTCCATGCTGACCCACAAAGTGTTGTGACATGTAAAAAGAAAAGACAAACTACTTTTGCATTAAGTACTAAGATCTATGGGTTGTTTACTGTAACACTTAGAATTATTTAGACTAATGAATACTCAGAGCACTTCCACATCTCTTCTCAGTTCAACCCCAGAGCAAATTGGGATAAAGAAGGAATGAATATGATTATCTCATTTTCATTGTGAGATAGGTATGTTCTCTTGGTCGGTCCTACATCCCCCAGTGAGAACCTGGGACTTGGAGAAACTACTTATCTTTCCTCTTGAACACACTCTCTCTCTTAAGTCTAGAAACTATTGTTTAATGCATTGTTATGACTTTCTTCCACAGACCTACACACTCCATTTCTGTGCTACCAACTACAATCCCAGTTTATAAACTCCATCACTCTTCTCAAGAGGCAGGAAACGGGAGGAGAGAAGGAAGGCAGAGACTTCTCAAGAAGCCTCTTGAGGCTGGGCTGCGTGAAGGCGGAGGGAGCTCGTGCCGGCCCTCAAGCACCTGCTGATTTGTCTAGTTCTTGTTTTATATCTGAAAGTTAAGAGATGCCACTTAGGGTCTGCTTGTCTCCTTGTATCCTGTCCTCCTCTCTCTTCTGACAAGAGGACTTCGAGGGGAATTTCGAGAAGGGATTGTAACGAGGGGCATCTTCCCTTGCCTTGCAGGATGGGTACGTCAGCTGCCGGGAGAAAGGGCGGCAGGAGCAGCTCTGCTCCCCTGTGCTCTCCTTGTGGGCTGGTTGCCAGGGATTAATAAGGATCTAGCCCTGGCCCTGACCGTCCCTCTCCCTGCCACCTGCCTGTCATGAATCCTTAGTGGAGCCTGGCTCATGCTCAAAGGGAGGAACATACCAGTGCCATCAAGTGACATGGTGGGTTACCTTTTTACCTTTCTCAGCAATTATGAGTTTTATCCCTTCAGGTTGCTGGTGTATCAGTTTCAAATACCTCTAAATGCAGAAGTGATGGCAAGTGGGTACAGATTTGATATGAGTGGACCTATCAAGAGTATCCTCCCTGTGAACCCAGGGATGTACTCAGCCACACTTTCCTATGCCAGCAGCAGTCCACACAGTGGCTGGCACACAGTCAAAGTGTAATAAGTGTTTATGGAGTGAAAAAGTAAATGAATGATTTTGACTCTGGTCTTACTTCCTACAAATGTATATTTATTTATTGATATCCAATCTTATTCTAAATGGATTGAGACAAATGTTCAGGAGTCTATGTTCTAACAATTGCTACTAATTTTTACATGTTGCTTGTTAATAGGCAGGCAAGAGATGCATCTATTATTTTCAAGCAAAAAATAGTGAGGAGCAATGGGTCCAAATTCGAGCACTAAATCAAAACAGTGCCCAGACACCTGGGTGAGAGACAAAGGGGAGTGAGCAAAACAGAGTAGGGAATTAATTCGAGCTTCTCGGAAACAGGAACAATTACTTCTTGGGTATCCAGGCAAGAAAAATCCTGGGCTCTTAGCCACAACAAGGGACCAGATGAGAACTGAGTCTTCAGGTGGCCTATGCGAGTTGGCAGGAAAGAGAGGCGAGGCCAGGTGAGAATTCATTTCAATGAGTATGTTTGGAGTTCATGAAGTATGCTTGCCTGATTCTTTGGGGGAAACAAAGAGCATTTTGTTCACCAATATTTGTGAAAGAGACAAAAGTGATGGTGATATTTATTCCTAATTAATCTAAGGCCAACTATGATTAATGGTGAGTGGTCTGTCAAGAGTTGCAGGGTACTGTGGGAATGTAAGAGAAAGACATATTTTGTCATGGTATGGGGAGTGGTATATATAAAAGGGTAGTTAAGAGAAATGGAATCTACTTAACTTAGTAAGTCAGATAGGATGCTGACTGGCATTATAAAAGAAGGAGAAAATGAGAAAGGGGGTTATGACAAGAAGGCATGGCAACCCAGAGAAAGGTAATTATTAAATTAAAGTAGGGGAGTTAATTATAGGAGTGGAGAAACAGTTTTGCTGGAAAGAAGACTAGCATGTTTGGTAGGGTCACCTTGTTGAGGGTTTTACACGTGAGGCTTAAGCATTTACGTTTTGATTTGCGTGTAATAAGCAGCCGCTGTATTTTGGGAGCCTGGGAGTGGCTGGACAGAAACTGTATTTTAGGAAGATGTGCTGGATGAGAAGGACCTGGAAGGACGGACTCATTTGGAAGTGGAGGCATGGCCGTGGGGCCCTGGGCTAGCACAGTGCTCTGGCAGTATGTCGGGATGACTCTAGGCTGGAAGGAGGAACCAGATGGGGCAGCTGTGACTGCTGGCATCTATTTCTTTCAGAAAGGAAGAGGAGATGAAAATTCTGGGAGTGTAAGCACAGAGACAAGGAGGAGAAGGATGCCACTGGGAGAGTCTGGGGCACGGGGAGGGTAAGTTTATCCCAGATGGGCTCATTCACTTTTCTTAAAGTCAGGAGTCCTAAGCTAAAAAGGCAGACAGATAAGAAATGGCAGATATTTGAAGATATTTGAATTTAATATGGGAACAGAGAAGGAAAAATAATAAAGAATTTTCTTCTGTTCTAAAGACCTGTTTCAGTTTGAATGCTGTTAACTGGTAGTGATCTACCCTTGCTGGTGGGCCTTTCCCCAAGCAGCTAGCTGTCCCCCCACCAGGAGAGAGCTGCCCACCTTCATTGAGAATGTGGCCCTCTGGTGAAATGCCCTGTCTCCTCCAGCATCCTTGCAAGTCATGGCTCATTTCTGATAGCCTGAATGCTGGACCAAGGAATGAGTCTCCCTGGGTTCAGCCTCCCCAAATTTAACAGGCTCCCATATAACTCCTTGTAATTTAAAAAGTGCTAAGTTTAGGGCACAGGTAATGGGAAAGAATGAAAAGAGTTCAAATTGAATTCAATACCTTAATTTTACCACCATTACAAATGCCAATAGGTTGGTTTCCCTAGGCCTCAAGAAGTTAGAGGCCTCAGTGCTAGACTTCAAATACACATTGCAAAAACAAGAACAAGACGATATAACATTAATAAATACCTTACAAATTATTAAGGATGTCCATATACAATTTTAATAATGGCAGCTCTGTGAGACTGTATTATTCCCATTTTAAAGCACTCGCATGGATCCATGATTGAAGCAGTGGACGAAAATTCTGAGAGCTGGGTTCTACCACAGGCTGCCCATTCAGTGGCTGTGTACTGCCAGATCCATCACTCAGCTTTTCTGGGACTCTGGCTGCATGACGGAGAAATGGGGCTAATGGTGCCCAATAATGGCCTGCTTGATAAGGCCATGGGATGATGAATTAGCTGACCTCTAGATAAGATGCTCTGAGCTCCAGGAAGAAGCCATGATCAATCAGTGTGCAGGGATGTTCTCCATCAGAGCTCTATCTCCCACCTTGCATGTCTCCTGCAAACCCGGAGGACTCACTACCCTGGCCCAGTAAAAGGACAGGGCTAGAGCAAGTGTTCAGTATACACAAGAGGGAGAAAAAAAAATCACGTTTGGGATTAAACTTCTAAGAAGAGCCGTCCAATTTGTCAGCCGTTCCCCTCCTGACCTCTGCTGAGCGCTGAGAAGCAGCGGGGAGTCCCCCAGTGTGTCTCTCCTCCGTAGGAGCTCGGTGAATGGAGCATCCTTAAATTAATGTCTCCAAGGCAGCCCTATCAAATATTAAAAGACTAGAACTCCCTCAGTCAGTAAGAGGGCGCGGGATCTGATCCCTGAGTGTCAGGGGCTCCCAGCTCCTCTCCACTTGAACTTTGAACAGCTTGTCAGAGGGATGTTTCTGTTTCTGAGGTTATAACCCTCAGGCCTGAATTGCTGTGCCATATTCCATATTCAGGGTCTGGCTTTGGCTCCTCTGACCAGGCACAGGGGAAAAGAAAGCTTGCTGACCCTTCAGAAGTAAGAGAGGCAGGGGGCGGAAGGCCAGGGTCACAGCAGGTCTCGAGGAGTCGCAGGAGCTACCTGGTTTTGATAGGCTAGAGGATGGGTTTGAAGTGGGGCTAAATCTAGGCTGGGCCACAAACAGCAGGGTCAGCAGCTGGGAGAGGGGAAGGGCCTTTGGAGCAGACAGAGGGGAAGCACGTCCTGCTTCAAAAGACGGAGAACCCATCGCCTGAGCAGGAGAAAGGCCGATTCTGATTATAAACGGCCTTTACTCGGACATTAGCAGGAAGTGCGGTTTGTAAAATAGGACTGGTAATATTGAGCTGGGTGGATTTGTGGGGATTAAATGAGGAAGTATATACCCGTGATCAGGCGGTCTGCCGTACCCTTCCTCAGGGTTTAACGAATGCTTGTGTCATGGACCTCATGCCAGCTCACCACGTCTTGCTTCTTTAATTTTTAAATCATTGTCTACCATGTGCCAGGTACACAGTAGTCAAGTCTTGACTATACAAAGCTGTGTATGATAAAATCCCTGTCCTTGAGGAATTCACAGTCTAAAAACTCCACTGCGTATCAGCTGTGAATGCTCAGCTGCACATGGTCACATCTTAACTCACAATCACCCAGCTCCCTGTGGGCCCCACAGCGGCCAGTCCGCAGAGGCCTTCTTCCTGCCTGTCTCCTGCTGCCCCTGCCATAACCTATCTGATGGGGGTGGGAGGAGCAGGGTGGATGGAGCATTAAAGGTGAGAATTTTGCCCTGTGGGCACTGCAAGCCAACCGGCCAGCTTTCCACAGTCCACCCCCAAAGCACCTACCTTAGGAGCAAGCTAAGTAGATTCTGAAAAATGTTAAACCCCTTTAGGGCCAGGAATCTCATTTCCCTCTTCCCTTCAGGAGTTTCCCTGAGAGTTGCCGCTCCCCTCTCAGGGCCCAGGGGCTGTGAAGGGAGGGCTGCCCACTGCCTCACTCTATCCTGGCCCAGTGATTGATCAGCTAAGGTGTATTTAGAGAGCTCTGCAGGAGGCAAGCTGCTGGGCATGAAGCCCGTGGACCCCCTCCTCTGGACCCTTGATCCTGACTGCAGTGGTAAATAGAAACAGTCACAGAGTCCAACCTCCCCTGAATGAGAAGGGAGAATCGCGGCAGGATGTTGGGTTCCGCGGCCCTGGGTACCATTGTGGAAACTGTGCCACCTCTCAGGAGATCTGGCCCCCAGAGCTCCAGAACAGAGGTGTTGAGGCAAAGGCTCAAGCAGGGGACCAGGGAGACCACACCAGTTCTTGTCCCGTCCCATGACTCCCAGAGGTAGACATGGGCCGCAGTTCTCGTGTGCCAGCCCTACACAGAGCAGAGACAAGGCCCAGCATTTAAGTGATTTGTCCCGGGTCAGACTGGCAGTAAGCTTCGGCCTTGACAAGTACGCAGTGCAGATTCTGACTCTGAATATGGAGGCACCCTGGCACCAGAAAACTGCTGGAAATGATGGCCAGAAACGGAAAGTAAGGAAGGCTCAGATAAGGACAGAGAGCAACCACCGGGATTCGGAGTTGAATCCTGATTAACTAAGCACCCTGGCAGCTTCAGGCCTGGGGAGGAGAGGGGGTAATGGTGGGGGAGAGGGGAGGAGAAAAAGTCCCTCACCCAACACCAATCCCATTATTCTCCTCGGTTCTGAACATAATTCACCTGCTCTCTGAACTGGGAAAAGCAACATACCCATACAGTCACCTCAATCCTATTTAGCAGTTAAAAAATCTAAATTGATGGCTCTCCCCTGCAGGTCTGCTATTTAGGTTTTCTGGTTTGCTCATGCTAACCTTGTTATGCACCATGATATTTGTAAATGGGCCAACATAAATTAAGAATTGGTAATGATAACATTTGCAGCAGGTCCTACAGGAGACTGACATAAACCCTGAGATACGGACAGAGAAAATCTTCCAGTTCAGAATTAGGTATTTCCCCCTATGGATTCCATTTTCCACTTTTCCCAGCCTACCACTCAAGCCAAGGAAGAGAGAGGCCCAGACAACATCTAACCTTCCCACTTCAGATACAGCAATGTTAGTTTCCTAGCAGAAAAGATATAAGATTTAAGTCTCCTCTCTTCCATCCCCTGTAAGCCAGTTGATAAACTAGTTTCCGCCTCTAAATTCCTTCAGTCCCCCACATTTGCTGCTGTCACTGGGGGAATAAGTACCAGATTTGGGGTTAATAATCAGCTGTGGGTGCCTTTTCCATTTAGTGATGAGAGCGTCTGGAAGAATGGGTGGTGCTATCTGCTCACTGACACCCCTGCCTGCACCTCCTGGAGCTGCACAGGTGATCTTTGAGGCTGCTGCAAGCCCATCGTCTCAGTGAAAGAGTCCTTCAGTCTGAGCAGCGAACCTCCGATTTGGATTCCAGACCTGCCTGTTCAGAGGAGGCTGGTCTACTTCAAAGTACAACCACCTGGTGAAGGGCAGTAAGGGTGGGGAGAGAAGCCATAGAGGATGAGTATCAGAAATGTTTACACAAACCAGGGAGACATCTAGAACTTGTTTTCTAAGAGAACTCCATCCCTGCTACAGAAGAGCACAGCCTGTGGGGCTAAGCCAGCGCCCAGGAAGCGAGTGTACCTGGGTTAACACTGTTTACCAGGCTCAGCTGCTCCACCCTGGCCCAGGCCAGCAGAGCAGTCTCCCTGGGCTATCTCATTTAAACATTTGGGAAATGTGGCTTAGGTACTTTTATCTCTCTCACTCCCCACCACAATCACAGACATGTCCAGCAGCACCTTGCAGGCACACAGCTCACATTAACAGGGATGCTATTGTCATGTTACAGAGGGAGCCCCAGGCTCACAGACCTTAGGTAACTTGTCTAGTTGACACAGTTACTACATGGTGCAGGTAGGGTTTAAAACCTGGTCTCCAGAGCCTGTGCTGTTGCCAATTAGTAAATATCAGAGTTGCAGGAATTTGCAGCCACGTCTATAGCCTTCCAAATGCATGTGCTTCAAGCTCTGTCACTTGATTTGCTTTGCACTGCTTGATAGTGTTCTGTTTAAAAAGTGAAACCATGTGATGCTTTGGCACCTGGCTCTCTGTGCACAGTCTCTTCAGCTCCCAAATGCAGGTCCCAAGCTACCTTAAGACACTGCACAATCCCCTGCCTCCCCCAGCACTCATTTTACAAGTCTCTGCAAAGACACCCAGGCATCTCATAAAGCCTTCTTCCTCTTTCCTTTCTCTCCCCTCTTCTCTCATGGCTGCAGGAACCTCTAAGGAACCCCATGGTCTTGGGTGCGAAAATGAAAGCAGAACTTGCATCTGAAGCATTGCAGAAGCAATGAGGCCGAGCTGAACTGCTGTAGAGCCGGCAGAGCGGGTGGAGCTGCCGGGCTCTGGGAGCAGCGGAGGACGGCTAGGAGCTCTATCGGGAAGCCACATGGTCCCCTGCCACGGGAGCCATTCTCTAGAGAGAGTGGCTTCTGAAACTATTTCAAAGACATTAATAATTCATCAACCCCAGAGGGGAAAGAAAAAAAAAATTTTAAGAGGAAAACAAAGATCTAATGGGCCTCAGAGACTCCCGCACAGTTGGCAAAGGTTGTTTTCATATTCAGCTGCTGGAGTCCAGGAAGATGGGGGAGGAGGGGAGGAGGAAGGAAAGATGCATTTACTTAAAAAATATATACCTTTTAAAGAGAGAACTGCCAAAATGACAGGGCCTTAAACGTGTATAGCTCTTTAGGGTTTATGAAAAGCTTTCATATACACATTTTGATCTTTAGAAACTTCAGCGAGAATAGTGCAGTTATAATTAACCTAATTTTTCAGATGAGGAAGCAGTCTTCAAGAACTTAAGGGTTTGCCAACGACCCAACCCTGGTCTCCTACACCTCAGTCGAGGAGGCCTTCTTCACACAACCCAGACTCCCTCCTGATCCTGATATTTGTTCCCTCACAGGAGATGTTAGGACTTCTAGAGAGAAGAGCCAGGAAACCAAGCTGGGAGCTCTGGTCTGGAGCTCTCTGGATGTCAGCATCGGTCTCAGCTGAGATCCCCAAGGGTGTAAAATGACCTCAGAGCCATGAGAACCATCTAATTTTCCATTCCAGCCCCCAGGAAAGGGGACCCTGTTAGTGTGCCTTGGCCACGCTTCTGGGGAAGATAATGCTTCTGGCTCTTGACCTTTCAGAGGGCTTCAGTGATTCTTGCATGAAGCAAAACATCACCCTTGGTGATGATTAAGAGGAACAGAGGCAAAGATTTAAAATATAATATGCCAGCTAGATGACTTCTGTTTTTATAGGCTCTTTTTACCAGGGTGTTCAGGAATCTTTTGCAAGATTCCTTCAGACTACAATGTCATTCCACAAAATTGAGAAAGTACTTTAAAAAAGGAGGGTCAGACATCCCTTCCTTACTTTCCCTGCTCCCACTATGATTCCCTTACCTATCACTACTCCCAAGGAAGAGGGAAAGGATGTTTGCCTTTTGTTTTGCAATTCTTATTTATCGACAGTGAGAGAGACTCTATTGCTCTCTGAAGCTGTGTAGTATTTATTATTGCATGTGAATGTCCACATCCTTGTTTCAGAACTTGGGGTTTCTTTGATGGCATTCATTAGAGGCTTCTGCATCAACATGCACCAGGAGCATCTAATTGCCAGCAACCTTGACCATCTCTATGCTCCCCACTCCTCTCCACTCCTGCTTTGGACTGAAGTGACCCCTTCCCTTCTAGTTGCCGCACAGAATGGTCTGTTTTGACTCCTTTCCTGGTACAGAGACATTTCTTCAGTAACCTGGGAGTGTTAATGTGCTAATGCAGGTAAATTGTAATTAATTCCTCTCTAATTGATGCGTGGGACTACCTAGTCCCCTCATTTTCTTCCCTAATTCCTTTATAAATATATGATTTGACAGGTTAATTTGAAAGCAAAAGTTAGATTCTTTAAAGCCATCTAAGCAAAAGCCCAGAACACAAATTGCTGTCTAGTTGTGTGAAGCATAATAAAAGGGTTGAAGTCAGGTTATCCTTTTTTTAATCACCATTTTGCTAATTTAATCTTTTCCCCCTTCATAAGGTAATAAAATATTCACATCACAGCCTGGAAACCTCGGCAGCGTTTGGTGAGGCAGCTGTACCCAGGGTGCTGTGCTATCCGAGGTGTGACCTTTCCGGTCGGGCCACCACCAGCGTCATGTGGGCAGTGCTGGGGAGTTCTGCTTTGGCATCTGAACCAGGACTGAGTCAGGCCTCCCACATCCTACCAGCTCTGAGAAACGTGCTGAAATCCCTGTTGTTCTGGGGAGACAGCAGCACTGCAGCTGGGTGCCTGGAGTCATGTCCTGAAGCGGATGGCCGCAAGAAGCCAGAGCTGGAGTTACACAGAAGACTTCTCCACAGGGGAACTAATCCACCAGGGGTGCAGAGGGAACCCAGCTGCCTCAATGGCAGGCTCAGGTGTTGTTTAGCCAGCCCTTTGCAATCACCCTCATGCATGGTTGGGGGCTCAGAACGTTGAGCCTTCCACTCGGTGAGCCAGTGCCTCTTGGTGGGTAGACTGCATTTTATTTCACCTCTGGCTTAACTTCCTGGTGATTTGCTGGAAAGCTCTGCACACCCCAGCCATGTCACCTGAGAGGTCTCTTCCTCCCTAGAGAGCTGGCCCTTCTTCTACCAGCCCACTTATTTGAAGGAACCAAGGCGACCTGACTTAGTTCTTCCCAAAGAGTTGGTTTAACAGCAGAGGGGCAGACATGCATGATGGAAGCATCTCTGGCTTCCATATACCTTTCTTTGTAGGCCTCTGTTTTCTCCTTTCTTTATCATCCAGGTTAAAAGCAGGAACCAAAAGGGAAGAACGTTGGTTCATCTCTGCAGGCCCAGTAAGACGACTATCCCATGATATACAAAATCATACATCTAGGCTCCATCTAGATATTGAAGTTAGAGTCTCTTTAACTAAAGGCACCTAGAGGTAAGCTAAAGAGATGGTTTCACCAGCTGACACCTTTTCCTGCTTTTCATAGAGAATGTGGAAGTGCCTACTCTTTGGTTGGAGAACCCTAGGGGAGAAGGAGCAAGTCTTAGGAGGCAGAGCATGGACTGAGGCCCCCATGGTTGCAGAGATAATGCCTGGAAGCATGTCAGCCAGAGAGCTCCCACCACAGCTCCAATCTCAAGCCCAGCCACTGTATGTCTCTGTCAGGTTCCTTAGGGCAGCTGCTGAACAGACTGAGACCAGAAAGGACATGGGTGATATCACCATCATCTTCACAAATGTTTTCATGCTCCATATAGTTCATTTTTTTAATTTTTGCAAAGAAGATGTTGCCATGATCAGGTTGATCTGGAAAATTATGTGACAAAATCAGTGGTCTGATAGATGCCTCCTAATCATTAATTTCTCTTCCTCTAAATTTTATAAAACTGTGTGTTTTAGTGATTCATCCCTTCTGCACTTTCCCATGTCCCTGGGAACTTTTATTTTTATAACAGATTATGCAATTATGACTATTCTTTCACATAGAATTCAGTTCCTTTTTTTTTTCCTGTCCAAATATTTGGGAAAATTCATTCATTGGGGAAAAGGTGTCTTTCACACCTACTGTTATGTTTAATTGTCAGCATTAAGATATCTTAAAAGGCTGCCTAGAAATTAAAGAGAAAATTGTTTTGCAGGGAAACAACTCTAGCACATCAGAGAATAAATACTATTTAAAATGTAAAATGGATCAAAGGGACGTTAAAAATTGAGAATAATCCAGATTAAAATGTGGGCTACGGAAAGAAAACAAGGGAGAGCAGGTGAATGTGAAGTTTGGGAAAGAAAGAATAGTGAGAAGAATAGTAAAATGCTAAACTTTGCAAATGAAAGAATCTAGGTTTCTGGGAATGGAAGACATAGGCATTAGGATGCCTTGACTTTCAATTTTTTTTTTTAATCTCAGAGTACTTTTAACCAGTACTGCTTCTTGCGTCTTTCCAAAAGAGTCATACAAGATGGGATCAGATCTTACTCTGTTTATCCTATTATTTGGTCAGTATAGGTTGCTAAGTGTTTGCACAAAAAAGCAAGCAAAATAAGACATGTTGTGAATGTGCCCGCTGGGAGAAATTTGCCTCTTATATTACTGCGAAGGCTTCCTAGAGTCCCGGTAGAGAACTGGAGGAGGACAAGGAGATCCTTGCTGTCAGAGTGAGGCCCGTGAAGCTGTGAGAAGCAGGCCTCTGTCTCCATCTGGGCGGCTGTTTATTTTATTGTCTATCTACAGTGCCCCTTCTCCTTCCCTCGCAGAGGGTGCTCTTCATTCAGGGCTCCGTTTTCCTACCTCCCTCTCCCCTTCATGCCATCCCATTCTGCCATTTTCTTTCCATCCTACCACATTCCAGGTTCACTTTATAAAAGTTTAAAAAATACATTTTTATGGCTGTCTTCTTAGTGATAATGCTGACCATTTTACCTTGAAGCACTCCCCTACTTTGGCTTCCATGAAATATCTCCTAAAATTTCTCCTCATTTCTTGGCCATGCCCCTCCCTTCCTCCTGCAGTTTCTGCATAGGAGTGCTCCCCACTGTTCCTTATCTACCCCACACCCTTGGCATCAACTATGCAGATGGGTTCACTGTATATGATCTATATATACATCCATACATCTATATCCAGGCCAGAATTCTTTTCCAAACTCAGTTACAGTCAACTGCCTACTAGACATGCTACTGATCCAAATCTAAACCTTCATCTCCTCCAACGCCAGCTCCCAGATTGTTCTTCCTCGTCTAGTCCCTGTCTTAAACACGACCCTTCATCTCCCACTTTCTAGAACCAGAATCATGGGGACTATCTCTGCCTGCATCTCCTTCCCATCACGTGCTCTCAATATAGTAACAGATCCTGACATTTTTACTTTTGTAGTATCTCTCAAACCTCCCTCTTCTCTAATCCCACCGTCTATCTTATTTTAGCCATCAGAATGTCTACTCACTAGACACTGCCACCATTATTAATTTCTTGCTGGCCCATTTTCTTGTCTGTCAAAACATCTTTTTGAAATGCAAATCTGATCATACCACTTTCCTGCTTAAGTTACTTCAAAGTCTCCCTTTGTTGAGGATGAAATCCCAACTCCTTAGCATGGTAGATGGACCTTCTGTTTGTGTAATGTCCCCACCTAACGCCCATCCTTACCTCTTTGTGCCCCCTCTCTTTTACCCTTCATTCTATTCACCTCAAGAATCCAGCAGCAACCTGAAGTCCTCCCATTACCGGCTGCAGAAAGGGACAGCCCCTTCAACGCTCCTCCACATTCCTATAATTCCTACAACTACCTTAACAACAACACTTACCATAGCATTTTAGCCATCTCTACTTGTTCAACTGTTTATCCCACTAGGCCAAGAGCTTCTGGGAAGCAAGAACCACATTCCTGTATCACCCCTTGGTAACTTGTCTGTCACATAATAGGAGCTAGTAAAACATTTTTTGAATTGTTTATAAATAAAAGCAACATATAATAATTAACCATAAGGAGATTGGATTAAAGATGGCAGCGTGAGAGGTGAGACAGAGGCTTCCTCCTAAAACCTCATATAATATGAAAATAAAGTTACATCAACTACTCTTGAAAGAGCAACGGGAAAGAGGACAGCAACAAACTGCATACACCTGGAGAAAAGAGCAGCCCTCACAGAAAAGGGTAATGTACTAAAGCTGTGGTCCTGCAGGATCCAAGCCCTTCCCCCACACCAGCTCACCAGTGGGAGGAACAGGAACGGAGCAGGGAGGGAGTGGAGATGTGGAACTGCTAAATACCTAACTCTGGAGATCTGCTCTGGGAGCACAAAACCTACATTACATGGTGCTTGCATGATACTCTTGTAATTAGGGGGCTGGAAAGCTAAGACAGGCAGAATTCCTGGAGAGACTAAGAATCCAGCTGCTTGTGAAAGCAGGGATCCATACCCAGCTGCTCGGGGACAAAAGAAGGGCGGGCAGTCTGAGAGACTTCCTAACAAAGAAGCCCTTAGCAAGAAAGCTGCTAAAGGGGCAAGGATTGCATGGAGCTTACTGCTCAGGAGAAAGGACAGGCAGACAAAATTGTCCAGGTGCACTCTGCCCAGCAGGTTGGGAGCTTTCACGATCTTCAGGTGCTCCAGCTCCCTGGCTGCCTACACAGCTCCAAGAACCCCTTCTGTGACAGGCAGATGTGTGCGCCTTTCTTCTGGCCAGCCCCACCAGGCTTGCAAACCGGGAAATCCTTCCCTGGTGTTAGGCCAGCCAGAGGGAAGATCTGTCTATATCAACTAAAAACGCAAATCACAGAGGCTTATACCTGTGTGCTCAGCCCACTGGTTCAGGCAGTGGAGACAGGCATAGCAGGCAGGAACCAGCAAACAGCCCTTTCCTCTCCGGAGGCACCAATACCACTCCCCTACAATCCCCGCATTGCTTCAGGGGCTGAGCAGCTCCAGAGAGTACAGCTTCTGGGCACTAGAGGGCGCCATACACAATATGAAATGCCAAAGGCACGTGGTCCAGAGTAAAATTATGAACACAACTCCTGAGAAAGATTTAAATGATATGGGCCTTATGACTCTCCCTGAAAGGGAGTTCAAAATAAAAATCATTAACATGCTCATGGAGGTACGGAAAGATATTCAAGAACTCAGGAATGAATTCCGGTCAGAGATCCAATCATTAAAGAACACAATGGAAGGTATTAAAAGCAGATTGGATACAGTGGAGGAGACAATAAATGAAATAGGAACTAGAGAAGAGGAATATAAAGAAGCTGAGGCACAGAGAGAAAAAAGGATCTCTAGGAATGAAAGAATATTGAGAGAACTGTGTGACGAATCCAAACGGAACAATATTTGCATTATAGGGGTACCAGAGGGAGAAGAGAGAGAGAAAGGGATAGAAAGTGTCTTTGAGGAGGTGATTGCTGAAAACTTCCCCAATCTGGGGGAGGAGATAGTATCTCAGGCCATGGAGGTGCACAGATCTCCCAACACAAGGGACCCAAGGAAGACAACACCAAGACATACACTAATTAAAATGGCAAAGATGAAGGATAAGAACAGACTATTAAAAGCAGCCAGAGAGAGAAATAAGATCCCATACAAAGGAAAGCCCATCAGGCTATCATCAGACTTCTCAGCAGAAACCATACAGGCCAGAAGGGAGTGGCATGATGTATTTAATGCAATGAAGCAGAAGGGCCTTGAACCAAGATTACTTTATCCGGCAAGATTATCATTTAAATTTGAAAGAGGGATTAAACAATTTTCAGATAAGCAAAAGCTGAGAGAATTTGCCTCCCAAAAACCATCTCTACAGTGTATTTTGGAGGGACTGCTATAGATGGAAGTGTTCCTACAGATTAATAGCTGTCACCAGAGGTAATAAAACCACAGTAAAGAAAATAGAATAGCTAATTACTAAGAAAATGCAAAATTAAATTAACTATTCCCAAAGTCAATCAAGGGATAGACAAACAGTACAGAATATGATACCTAATATATAAAGAATGGAATAGAAAGAAAAAGGAGGAAACAAACAAAGAACCTTTAGACTGTGTTTGTAATAGCATATTAAGTTAGTTGTTAGACTTTTAGATAGTAGGGAAGTTAACCTTGAACCTTTGGTAACCATGAATCTGAAGCCTACAATGTCAATAAGTACATACCTATCCATAATCACCCTAAATGTAAATGGACTGAATGCACCAATCAAAAGACACAGAGTAACAGAATGGATAAAAAAGCAAGACCCATCTATATGCTGCTTACAAAAGACTCACCTCAAATCCAAAGATATACACAGACTAAAAGTGAAGGGATGGAAAAAGATATTTCATGCAAACAAAAAGGAGAAAAAAGCAGGTGGTGCAGTACTTGTATCAGACAAAATAGACTTCAAAACGAAGAAAGTAGCAAGAGATAAAGAAGGACATTACATAATGATAAAGGGGTCAGTCCAACAAGAAGATATAACCATTATAAATATATATGCACCAAACACAGGAGCGCCAGCATATGTGAAACAAATACTAACAGAATTAAAGGAGGAAATAGACAGCAATGCATTTATTTTAGGTTACTTCAACACAACACTCACTCCAAAGGACAGATCAACCAGACAGAAAATAAGTAAAGACACAGAGGCACTGAACAACACACTAGAACAGATGGACCTAACAGACATCTACAGAACTCTGCACCCAAAAGCAACAGGATACACATTCTTCTCAAGTGCACAAGGAACATTGCCAGAATAGACCACATACTAGGCCACAAAAAGAACCTCAGTAAATTCAAAAATATTGAAATCCTACCAACCCACTTCTCAGATCACCAAGGTATAAAACTAGAAATAAATTTTAGAAAGAAATCAAAAAGGCTCACAAATACATGGAGACTTAACAACATTCTCCTAACTAATCAATGGGTTAATGACCAAATCAAAACAGAAATGAAAGAATATATGGCGACTAATGATAACAACAACACAAAGCCACAACTTCTGTGGGACACAGCAAAGGCAAGTTCTAAGAGGAAAGTATATTGCAATCCAGGCCTATTTAAAGAAGGAAGAACATTCCCAAATGAATAGTCTAAAGACACAATTACTGAAATTGGAAAAAGAAGAACAAATGAGGCCCAAAGTCACCAGAAGGAGGGACATAATAAAGATCAGAGAAGAAATAAATAAAATTGAGAAGAATAAAACAATAGAAAAAATCAATGAAACCAAAAGCTGGTTCTTTGAAAAAATAAACTAAATAGATAAACCCCTAGCCAGACTCATTAAGAGAAAAAGAGTATCTACACATATAAACAGAATCAAAAATGAGAACGGAAAAATAACGACGGACCCCACAGAAATACAAAGAATTATGAGAATATTATGAGAATCCATATGCTAACAAGCTGGAAAACATAGAAGAAATGGATGACTTCTTAGAAAAATACAACCTTCCAAGACTGACCAAGCAAGAACAGAAAAACTAAACAGACCAATCACCAGCAATGAAATTGAATCAGTAATCAAAAAACTACCCAAGAACAAAACCCCCAGACCAGATGGATTCACCTCTGAATTCTACCAGACATATAGAGAAGAAATAACACCCATTCTCCTTAAAGTTTTCCAAAAAATAGAAGAGGAGGGAATACTTCCAAACTCATTCTATGAAGCCAGAATCACTCTAATACCAAAACCTGGCAAAGACCTCACCAAAAAAGAAAATTACAGACCAATATCCCTGATGAACGTAGATGCAAAAATACTCAACAAAATATTAGCAAACCGAATTCAAAAATACATCAAGAGGATCATACACCATGATCAAGTGGGATTCATCCCAGGGATGCAAGGATGGTACAACATTCGAAAATCCATCAACATCATCCACCACATCAACAAAAAAAGAACAAAAACCACATGATCATCTCCATAGATGCTGAAAAAGCATTTGACAAAATTCAGCATCCATTAATGATTAAAACTCTCAACAAAATGGGTATAGAGGGCAAGTACCTCAACATCATAAAGGCTATATATGACAAACCCACAGCTAACATCATACTTAACGGCGAGACGCTGAAAGCTTTTCATCTAAGATCGGGAACAAGACAGGGATGCCCACTCTCTCCACTGTTATTCAACATAGTACTGGAGGTCCTAGCCACAGCAATCAGACAAAACAAAGACAGACAAGGCATCCAGATTGGTAAAGAAGAAGTCAAATTGTCACTATTTGCAGATGACATGATACTGTACATAAAAAACCCTAAAGATTCCATTCCAAAACTACTAGAACTAATATCTGAATTCAGCAAAGTTGCAGGATACAAAATTAACACACAGAAATCTGTTGCTTTCCTATACACTAATGATGAACTAACAGAAAGAGAAATCAGAAAAACAATTCCATTCACAATTGCATCAAAAAGAATAAAATACCTAGGAATAAACCTAACGAAGGAAGTGAAAGACCTGTACTCTGAAAACTACAAGACACTCCTAAGAGAAATTAAAGAGGACACTAACCAATGGAAATGCATCCCATGCTCTTGGCTAGGAAGAATAAATATTGTCAAAATGGCTGTACTACCTAAAGCAATCTACAGATTCAATGCAATCCCTATCAAACTACCAACAGCTTTCTTCAATGAACTGGAACAAACAATTCTAAAATTCATATGGAACCACAACAGACCCCGAATAGCCAAAACAATCCTGAGAAGGAGGAATAAAACAGGGGGAATTATGCTCCCTGACTTCAAGCTTTACTACAAAGCCACAGTAATCAAGACAATTTGGTACTGGCACAAAAACAGACCCACAGACCAGTGGAATAGAATAGAAAATCCAAACATAAACCCAAACATATACAGTCAACTAATATTTGATAAAGGAGCCTTGGATATACAATGGGGAGATGACAGCCTCTTCAGCACCTGGTGTTGGAAAAACTGGACAGCTACATGTAAGAGAATGAAACTGGACTACAGTGTAACCCCATACACAAAGGTAAACTCAAGGTGGATCAAAGACCTGAATGTAAGTCATGAAACCATAAAACTCTTAGAAAAAAACATAGGCAAAAATCTCTTGGACATAAACATGAGCAACTTCTTCATGAACATATCTCCCCGGGCAAGGGAAACAAAAGCAAAAATGAACAAGTGGGACTATATCAAGCTGAAAAGCTTCTGTACAGCAAAGGACACCATCAGTAGAACAAAAAGACTTCCTACAGTATGGGAGAATATATTCATAAATGGCATATCCGATAAGGGGTTGACCTCCAAAATATATAAAGAACTCACGCACCTCAACAAACAAAGAGCAAATAATCCAATTAAGAAATGGGCAGAGGAGTGGAACAGACACTTCTCCTAAGAAGAAATTCAGATGGCTAACAGGCACATGAAAAGATGCTCCACATCGCTAATCATCAGAGAAATGCAGATTAAAACCACAATGAGATATCACCTCACACCAGTGAGGATGGCCAACATCCAAAACACAAACAACAACAAATGTTGGAGAGGATGTGGAGAAAAGGGAACCCTCCTACACTGCTGGTGGGAATGCAAGTTAGTTCAGCCATTGTGGAAAGCAGTATGGAGGTTCCTCAAAAAACTCAAAATACAAATACCATTTGACCCAGGAATTCCACTCCTAGGAATTTACCCTAAGAATACAACAGCCCAGTTTGAAAAAGATAGATGCACCCCTATGTTTATTGTAGCACTATTTACAATAGCCAAGAAATGGAAGCAACCTAAGTGTCCATCAGTAAATGAATGGATAAAGAAGATGTGGTACATATACACAATGGAATATTATTCAGCCATAAGAAGAAAACAAATCCTACCATTTGCAACAACATGGATGGAGCTAGAGGGTATTATGCTCAGTGAAATAAGCCAAGCCGAAAAAGACAAGTATCAAATGATTTCACTCATATGTGGAGTATAAGAACAAAGAAAAAACACTGAAGGAACAAAACAGCAGCAGACTCACAGAACCCAAGAACGGACTAATAGTTACCAAAGGGAAAGGGACTGGGGAGGATGGGTGGGAAGGGAGGGACAAGGGGGAAAAAGGGGCATTACGATTAGCAGATGTAATGTTGGGGGGCACGGGGAGGGCTGTACAACCTAGAGAAGACAAGTAGTGACTCTATAGCATCTCACTGCGCTGATGGACAGTGACTGTAATGGGGTTGGTGGGGGGTCTTGATGAAGGGGGTAGTTTAATAATCATAATATTGCACATGCAATTGTAGATTAATGATCCAAAATAAATTATTTAAAAAAAAGAATACTAGGAGAAGCTAATAAAAGAATAAGTGATTAAAAAAAAAAGAACATATGGGATGTGAACAATTTCCAGGGATGTGTTGTTTTAATTTGTCTGATTTTTCGCATACTATTCAAGATCAAATAGACAACATTCACCATGTTATTGATAAGTTTTCACAAATGCCTGGATTGTTAAATTGGTTTTCTTTGTTTCATTGGATATGGCCTATAATTGTAGGTCTAATACTGTTATGCATTTGTATTCCTGTTCTCCTAGTGTGTGTGCAGAAGGCAGTTGTTGGTCTTTTAAAGCCAATACAAGCATATGCTACTTTTCAAGAATTAACTTCAAGAAATAAGTGATTCCTTTTAAACAACTTTGTGAAATCATATACTGATTCCCCACCTGCATTTGCTGCAAGAAAATAATCATGTATATTGTGATTTTATCCAGAATTATAGCTGCTGGCTGTCCTCTCTTTCGTATTTTATCTCCGTGTTTGGTCCCAGGAGATGGCTGGTTAGCCAGAGACGGGTAAGATTCCTCATGGGAGGAACAACCTAAGACAGGCACAGTCGCAAGGGACCTCAGGTGAGCAACGTGGGGGCCAACTGAGGTGAGGCCTAGAACCCCACCCCTCCAGATGAGAGAGACATTGCCTGTGACAAGCCATGTCACAGGCTGAGCCCAGCTAATCAGTATTCTGGTACCTTCCACAAATATATGCATATGCATTTGCGTCAATTAAAACAAAAAAGGGCGAAATGTGGGATTCACTTATAATTTAAGTATAAAAATCATATGAATAATCATAGTTGATTGATTATAGTAACTGAATTAGTTTCTCTGATATGACTGCCTTTGCATTGCTCACCTTGTGAGAACTTGTTCACTGTACTGGAACTTGTTCGTTGCATGGTGAGCAATAATGTCTTGTGTATTGAAAAGTTGTTAAGAGAAAAAACCTCAAAAGTTCACATCGCAAGAAAAAATAATTTGTAACTATGTATGTTGAAGGATGTTAACTAAACCTACTGTGATAATCATTTCACAATAAAAAAAAATCTTATGAAAAAAAATTAACCATAAGGCTACCAGTAAAATATTATAAAGAAAATCCAATATCTATTTTAAAAGATATCTTCCAAATAATGTCCCTTGGGTGAATGGCTATTTTAATCCCCAAGGCAGAACAATCTATCTTTTAATTTAACACACACACACAACCAAACCAAACCAAAACTAGACTGAGGTTTTTATTGTTTTCTTTTTTTTTTCTGTTGTAATAAATATTTTGCTCAAAATATCTGACTCAGACACCAAAAAAATTTATACCATGCCAAAGCCCCCAAGAGAAACCTGGGAAACCCCGAGTTTCTCAGTCCCTTTCAGCAGCTTCCTCAGTCAGCCTGTCCCCTTTTCACTCTTAAATCTCCCAGTCTGTGAGACCGTTTAGGAAAATGCATCCTCATAGACACAGAGGTATCAGACATTGGGCTCCAGCTACATTGGCACATTTGCATTCTGCTTATCAGGTCACCCAATGGCAAAATCTTTAGAAAGAGCCAGCAATTTCTCCCTCATACTGAAGATAATGAGCAAAATAGCTCTTGCTGAAGGAGAAGAAAACATCGGAGCATGTACAGTATACTGTCGACACCATGGGCAGGCTGTCATAATTATGAAAAACCGTCACCAGACTGTACAAATTAAAAGCTGGGGAGAAAACTTCTGTCCTAGTGAGTTTGGAAGGAAGCATCTTGTGCTTAGTCAGAACCAGGCAGCCGCCGCGGGAGCTCATCCCCAGTGCCGACGGCCTGGCCACCTCCCGCAGGCTCCCGGTGGGGGTGGTGGTGATGGGGGGGTGGGCACGACATCAGATGTCAATTTCTAAGCAAAGGGGATTGCTTTGTATCCACTTGGGCTCTCCCGGCAGAGTTGACTTTCCTTACCAGGTTAATCCCCAGCAGGCGTAGCTGAGCATCCTAACCAATACGCCAGCCTTCCCACTTTTCCTTGGTCCCCCCTTCCAGCCTCTTCCATCTCTCCTGCCTCTCACCTGTCCCTTTTGCGTTAGCAGGCTTCCGTTGGCTGCTGCTGGGTGCCTCTCCCCAGCCAGCTCATGCAGGGAATGAAGGACACTCATTTCAGAGCCAGCAATCAACTCCCCCTTTGGATTGAACTGCAAACTAAAATTGTACCAATCTGTCTAAACAACCCAAGGAAAATGGGACCTAAATCGTCCAATTTTGGTGTGTCCACCTAGCTTGCTAATTTAATTTTACTTTCCAAAAACCTGGGACCCAGCCTGGTACTGTCTCTTTCTCTGTGTTGATCCAAGAAAATGAGAAAAGAAAAAAGCACATCTCCAAAAACAAATCATTCTGCCAGCCCCATCAGGCACTGGGGATGGAAGAGGCTACATCTCCAGGATCTGTATTCAGTGCTCCAACGAGGGCTTGCAGGAAGGGCAGAGTCACGGGAAATTAAAAAATAATAGGGGACAGGCGAAACAAACATTTCAGCTTTGTTTTAAATGTGCATTTGGAACTTGGCTCTGGAGAAAGATAAAGGTGGAGACAAACATTTGTAGGCAGGGGCAGGATGCTTGGCCTTATTTGGGGATTTACCAGTGGGAGCTGCAGTATTGCAATCTTCTGTTCTGCACACTTAGTTCAGAAAGGCCAGGTACACCTCTTCTCATATTTCAGTTTCTCGATTCCTGAAATGAAAGCCCTTCCTGATATCCAAAGAAGATGATTTGTGTTTCAGAACAAAATATAAATGAGAGGCTTAAATGAGAAACCGAAAACAAAAAACAAAATCTCATCAGTAAATGATAATTATAAGGGAGGTGTCAAGAATACAAATACTGTATTGCTAAGTGTCTCAGCTTCATTTCTAAAAACTAAGCTCCATGTGGTGTGAAAGCCCCTAATTAGGGCTGGAAAGTCCTAAGAACTTGAACTTAGCACAGGCAGGGTGTGCCACTCCCTCCTGTGCAGAAGGTGGGCTTTTCCCACAACCCGAAGGAGTGGGGCATGCTGTTAGCACCCCGTATCCTGCTGTGGATTTGTTCCAGGCAAGATGATGAAACCCAGGACTGTACACACCACTGTCATGCTCCATTCATCTAGATTGTTAAGAACAGTTGCATTATTCCCCAGTTCCTACAATGCTTCAGTAAGTCCTCCTTGTCTTTTCCTCCTTCTCTTCTGCAAAACACTCTCAAGGTAACTGAGAGTGAGTTAAGTTATCTGCCTGATGCTGAGAGAGATGGATGCCATGGGGGATATTTAAGAGCATCTTCACACACCTAAGCACTTGGAAGCAAAACCTGAACATTCTGTGTTCTGACAAGCCCTTCTGAATGTGCTACTTTATTCTCACACATGCTCTGAACAGAGTGCTGACCCCTATGGAAAAGGGAGAGGTCAGAGGTCTCCAGAGTACAATGCATACATCAGTCAGGACAGGCTGTGTTATGCTACAATAACAAATGACCCTGGATCTTATAGCATGACACAACAACTCTGCTTCTTGCTCAGGAGACACGTCCTTGCATTCTACTGTTACTCATTCTGCACCAAGACTGGCCAAGAGTCCTCAGTGGGTGATTAGTAGTCCCACATTACAGGGAAGAAAGGCATGCCAACTAAAATTTCCCCTTGGAATTCACACCATAATTTCTGCTCATATTCTTTTGGCTAAAGCAAGTTGTGTGGCCACTCCTGAGTTCAGCAGGGTAGGGATAATCTTGTCCTCCCAGAGAGGGAAGGCCAATGTTTGCACTCTCCTATAATAGGAGTCAGTGCTGTCAACTTTGGAATGAGGAATGGCCCTGCCACTGGAACTGCTCACAATAGCTATCTTCTCCATCCCAGCCCCAAAGCCAGCTCAAGGTCATGTCCCCACACCAGCCCATTCCAGTATTCCAGCCCTCTGTGTCCCACACACTCAGGGTGTCACTGACTGTTTTAGCCTGGCTTCCTCAGCACCCAGTGGTCCCTGTCTTGCTTTAGGAATAGACAGACACCAGTTGTGAAGGATCTGGCTATCAAACCCTGATTTTGCTAGGCAAAGGCTTGAAGAAGCAGCCATTGGGCCACTGACGTTTGATCTTTTGGACAATCCCAACAGAAGGGATCATGTGCTCTACTATGCTTTATTTACTTCAGGAATTCAAAATTATACTTATCAAAGAACTTTTAGGAAACTTTAATGTGAAATGTGCAACCACACATTATACCTTGTCTCCAGATCTCTCAATTTACCATAAACAGAGATAAAGAGGTAAAGAGATAAACTATCCAGCCAATTCTACTCAAAGTAGTGAAGTGAGCAACCATTCCCACAGCCATGGCCCTTGGGCAGGGTGTGCAGAAAAGAATATAGTAGTAATTGGACATATACTGAGTGCCAGGCGTTAATGCTTAGCTCTCACTTTCTGTCCCAAGAAGACAGGTCCCAGCCCATTAGAAAGATTCCACCACAAGCTGGACTTCAGGCTGCATTAGTCCTGGACCTCCTGGTAACTAACTACGCCATGTCTCATTTGTGTTGATCCTATTCCAATACTAGTTGTGAACCTGGACTTCAAGCTGCCTTGGGCTATAAACCTGGTGGGCAGTTCTAAATTCTACCTTGCACCCTGACCCTCCCGCCTGATTCGCAACCTTCCAGTTGCCTGCTCTGTCTGGTACAGTGTCTCTACGCCTGGTAAAAGACACCTCTCAGATCTGGCCTATTGTTAGAAATGGCATACAACTAAATGTGATTTATTCCCAAAGGAATTCATGTTCAAACAAAAGGGTATTGACAAGAAGCCTACATGTCAGAACATGTACCAGGGAGTCATTCCTGCCGGGATGGGGAGGAATACTGAGAAAAAGCGGGCTGTGTGTCAACTTCAGAAATAGGCAGAAAAGGTTTTGAACCAGCCAATAAAATCAAGATAAATGTAAAGAAAGCCTAATACGGATATGACTTGCTTAGGCGATGTCTGGGAAAAATATGAACCCTGTACTACTCAGCCAATGAGGAACCAGGGGAGGGCTTCACATGCTAAGGAATAAATTGCTTGTTGTAACTGCCCAAGTGTGCCTGCTCACCAGACACCCGATCTTGCAAGACCACCATTAAAGCCTCACTCCCCTTTTCTCTTTGACTCCATGTCCACTTACTTACCGAGTTTGGCCCAGTGAGCGCATTTCTCACACTATGATCTTACAAGCCCGGGTAGCCTGACTAGACTTATTCCTATCCTGGAAGGATATGTCTTGGCCATGAGAAGTGCACATGTATTCATTTACTGAAGGGAACTAGAGAAGTCAGATAAAACACTGGAAGGAGACAAAGCTGATGAGCACATGGAATGTTGTAGAGCCACGTGGCTCACCTCACTAAACAAGCAGGCTGCATGTTCTGCACAATGTGGACCCCGCCCCGGAATGGCCTGGTACATTAAGCCTAATGGAAACTAGGCAGCAGGCCCATTGAGGAGCGGGCAGTGGGCTGACTAGAGACAGTATAGCCCCTGCCTTACATCTCCCTGTTTTTTTTACTTCACTAAAGAGAATCCACTGAAGGAAATTCAGGCAAGCCAGGGCACACTGTTTGCTCTGTTTTCTCAGGGTTTCTGTGGCCACAGGAGGGAAAGGTAGGTGGAGGCAGAAATCCTGACCAACAGCAGAGACCAGACAAAAACTACAAAGAAAAAAGTTTTAAAACCAAAGTTCAGGGATTCAGTAGGGTAGTCAAATGCACGCATGTCACTGGAATTTATGGGAGGGAGAGAGCTAATTGAATTGAAATGGTGACAGAAAGGATTCACAGTGTGGGTAGAATTAATTCCTAGAAGATGAGGCTCTTTGTTGGGAGAGAGGGGTGAGGAAGGGATTCCAAGGTGGGGTGGTGGTGAGGACAGTGGGGTGGAGGTCTGAAACCATTCCTTGATGGTCAGCAGAGAGCACCTGCTTGTATGCATAAAGTAACCATTTAGACAGGTAAAACAGCTTAGGGAAAATTAGTAGACGATTTTTACAACTTCTCTAAGCTACCTAATATTGAGGGCCACCATGTAACAGGAACAGCTTTTCATGTCAGTTCTATCAAACCAAGGACTATAAAGGTATGCTCTATTGCAATTTGACTCATTAATGTAGTAAATATAAAAGTAGGTGTTTTTTGTGTTGGAGGCATGGATCTTACACCTTTGTCTATACTGGGTACCTCCTACCCTCAGTAAGACTATTCTGTGTACATTGTGGGGTTTCAACACATATATAGCAGACACCAAATATATACACAAATCATATCTTAACACAAAAGGAAAGCAAGCTGAAAAATGGCACAACCAAAATTTGAAAAATGTTTTCAAGATCCAGCACAGTGCCTGGAGCTCCAGTGACACTTTCCTGCCAGATCAGGGAAAACAACAGATGAGGAGGACTAATTTTAGGCCTGGGAGAGGAAACTTCTTTGGTTTTTGCATAAACTGGTGTTACATTCATGTCCAACTGTCCATAGATTGACCTCTTCCTAAAATGTAGAAGGACAGGCCCTGGATTTCCTGCCAGAGCCCTTTGAGAGCATCCCCCTTTACCAGACCCTTCTTGTTCTTCCCATTTGAATTTGTGTCAACTCACGCTCCACCACACCTAGATCCTGAAGGGGATGGGGAGGGATGTGCGTGCAGTGGAGTCTCAGAGGCATGTGGTTGGCTCTGCAGCCCATAAAACCAGCAAAACCAGGTGATACCCCCTGAGAACTCAAAACGGCTAGGGTTGGCCAGCCAAGGCCCACGAGGAAACATCTCAGGGTGATGAGCTGGTGACTCACTTTGCCCTCCACTTACTCAAGTGTTTGTTCGTGAGATTTTACTGATATGAAGATAAAACGGAACACTGCTGAATTCCAGCATCTCTGATTCACGTCTGCTTTTTCTAAGAAAAGGCCCGTGTCTCAATCCATCTGACCTTGACAAGCAAGGCTCCCCTTTAGTCAACGCCCAATGGTCCAGGAGAGAGGATGGGGATCTGGCGACTGTCACTGCTGGCTTCTGCAGGAACTCACCTGCCAACAGCTGTACCAAACCATATTTGATGTCAGTAAATAACTGTCACATTCATCTCGAGAGTATCCATATGTGGGGAACTTTGCAATTACAGCAAAAAAGGGAGAAAAGGAAAGGGTCAGTTAGAGAGACATACCAGAGGCTGGAATACACTTCCTGTTCTGTCCTTGTTTAAATTGCTTATTTCACATGCTCTTGTTTGCTTACTGAAAATCAGGAGTTAATCTGTTTAACTGGTATGTATACTGAAAACCACAAGGTATTTCATAGTAGTGGAAGCATTTTAAATTCAGGAGAAACTCAGAGTTTGAGTCCTGACTTTCAGTAACTGAGTTTATTACCTGAGCCTCTGTTCAGAGTTCTACAAAATGGGTGCATTGATGATAAAGGTTCTCCTGAATCATGAGGTCATTATGAAGATAAAATGATAACATGAGCTGTCAATGTGAAACTGAAGAGTGCTCCAAATATGAGATGATATTGGTGTGGTAACACTAATTATATTTACTCCTGGGTTGGTTCTTAGCATATTTCTTATGTTTCCATTTTTTTCCCATGTCTCGCCACTCTCAGTATTTTAGATGGTAGGCAGGCAACTTAGTCAAAAGCTACACCTTCTGTAATTTGGGGGTCATCATTTTGCAATACAGTACAAATGTCCAAAGGTACTTAATACATGTTTCTAGAAAACTGGTTTATAAAATTTTCTAGGACCATTGAGGTATGTCCAAGGTTAAGTTTGCTCTGTGATGGCCACTGGATAAAAATTGGTCAGAAAATGCAATAAACCTGAAAGTTACTGATCCTGGAGCACATGCTAACAAAACATTATGCAGTATATACAAAATCTAGTGTATAGTATATAGGTAGTGCTCAGAAGTGAATGTTTTTTTTCCCTCTTCACTCCCATGGAGAAAGCAAAAGGCTCATTCTTATCAGAACTGAGGGTGCATGTCCACAAAAGTTTACAAAGCAGGTGTGATTCTGAAATAGTCATTTGTTTGAAGAATACCTCTTGGATGAATTTCTTCCTGTTGATTTCAATATATGGTGACTCCTACCTCCTCTCCATCTCTTTGGCTGTTTGGACAGCACCGTCTCGTGGCTCCTTTTTCTCCCAGCATTCCACATGGGTGTTGAAGGAAAGACAATTTGATTTCAGAGTGCTCTGGCACCCATTTGTTATCTTTCGTAGAACAGACAAGTGCCTCCTGTCTCCTGGAACGCTGATGTAAGCGTATTAGGGAAATAACAGCTCGGATTCAAGTGAGCAGGCACCATCACCCCTCCCAAATTTCACTTTGCTTTTGCTATCCCAGCAACCCCTGCCAGGCTTTCTTTAAAAACCTATCATATGGCTTTCAACTTAGTGTCTGTGTGATATGGATACATTCTCTCCTGTTAATGAACCGAGTAAGGTCACCCTTCCCCTTCTAGGAGTAAGGGGTTGATGTCTTATCCCCAACATTTCTACTTACTTGTGTTGGCAGCCCTGTTTCAGGAAGGGCAGCCCTTGGAAGCCACCCAACTGCATGAACTAGTGTGAACCTTTACTAAGTGACTCGGTACCAAGTAGTTACCGAAAAGAAGTTGTCCAAATCAGAGCAGCCACAGTGTGGTAACTCTAAGAAACCCTCTGTCTGAGACACAGCTTAGAAAGGCAACGGCACAGATGACAGGATTTTCAAGTTAAACAGGTGGCTTTGGATAAGTAACTAATCTTCCAAGCCTTATTTCCCATGCCTCATGCCCTCTCCCCAACTTGTTAATGTCCATCTCGCAGGGCTTTTATGAATACTAACTTACCATCTGGAAATGAAGATTGTAATATTTCTCAAATAAGTGAATAAATACTGAATGGATTATCTGGTATAAAGTTCTGGGCACACTGTAAGTGCTTTTGGAGAGGTAAGATCTCCGTGCCACTGCTGAAGATTTCAGGTAACAGGATGCATTTCTGTAAGCCTCATTTGAATAATGGGGACCATTTCTTCCTTACAGTGCTGCAGGGCTGAGGGTCCGTAAGACCCCAAGCCCAGTGGCTGCTTTGCAGTCAGTACTCTGTAAACGTTACATTGTGTTCAGTTTATTCCTCGAGAATTCCAGGTAGTAAAAGAAAGACCTTCTCCCAGACTTACAAGTGGGAAGGAACAGAATTATTTTACATGCCTTCACTGAGAGGAGTGTGTATTTCACCAGGTTTAGAGTCCCTTGCCTTCCATAAAACACTGAGTTAGAAATCCAAACCAAACTTGCATCCTGTGGAACTCCAGATGAAACCGTTGCTAAGTGGAGAAAGGGGTCTTTCAAAAGCTTATTAGAATGGCTTTAAAAGCTCCTCAGATGCCTAATGTTCTTAAATAGCATTTTAATGATTTAAGGGTAAATGAACTAGAAACCCATGGATTTAATTTCCCTTGAAATACATATACATTTAAAAATTAAGAGGTAACATTACTCGGAGCAAAACCTGTTTGTGATTTGGTCTCCGCCAGAACACTTCCCGAGTGAAAGAGCCGCCACCCGGCTGGCGCACTGCAGCCACGTGGCCTCGGCAGCCTGTGAAGCTTGTAGAGGCTCAGCCGCAAAAATTGATTCTCCGGTCGCTGGAGGACAATGGCATTCCTATCCCAAGGCTGGCCTGAGCACTGAGGCTATGCAGAAAAGGTCTCTTGGATCCTTCTGCTTGCTTGAAGCAGTAGTACCCACTTGTACAGAGCTTAGGAGAGGCCCCTGCCTTTCCCCCAGAACCTCCAACATCCACACAGTGGCCAGAACCTGGTGAAATACGTTCCCTACATGAGGACTCTTGTGTCACCAAATTAGATCAAACACAGCTCCTGGTGCCCACCTGGGTTTTCAGAAGGACTCATGCCATCTTTGTTTCTGAACCCAGAGCTTTGTACTTCCCAAGTTTAGAAGTGTTTTCTAATTTCTCACTTGTAAAGAGTCAGTCAGAATGAATTTCCTCCAGGTTCCCATCTAGTTAATGTGAGGATCTTTTCCCTGAGGGTGGACACCGTCCTCAGGGTTTCTCTTTGTGTACCATGCTCATTCTGCCACCCAGTCCCAAGCCAGAGAAGACAGGAGCTGCATGTTTCCACAGGCCCCCCTCCAGCTTAGGCTCTCCCACACCTGTCTTCCCTCCAGGGTCACCTCAAGAGCTTTCTCCAGGACGCTCCTTCGCTGCTGCAGAACACACCGGTCCCCAGACCCTGAAATCAAACACTAGCGCCCTCTGACCCAGTAGACTTCAACTGCATACTATCTAGACAAAAGCAATTGGGGACTTTATGGAACCATCTAAGAATGGGTAGATGTTGTGATGATGGAGACGAGGCATCTTGAAAGGTGTACTGAATGCCCACTCTGCATCAGCCATTGTTCCACAAACTGTATTCACTCACTCATCCCTCAATTCATTGTCGGACACTGACTGCATTCCTCACTCTGAATGATAGTTATTCCCTGTCTTCAACCAGCAGAAGCTAAACACCTCCTCTATTTCAGCGAGAGCTATGGGAAAAAATATAAAATAATGAAGGAATGACCACTGCCTACAACACCATCATAGTTCAGTGCGACAGGCAGTGTTTTAAAGAAATCAATGATAGTGACTAACATTGATGTAGTAATTCCTAGGTACTAGGAGCTGTCGTATATTCCTTACATGTATTAACTCATTTACTCCACACAAAAACCACATGAGGGATGTACTATTCATATCTCATTTTATAAATGATGAAGCTGGGACACAGAGAAATATGGACCTTCCCAAGTTCGTACAGCTAATAATGGCTGATCTGCGTCAAACCCAGGAAGTGTTTGCACTCTTGCATGTGGGACATAATTAAAGTTCTAATGCTAGCATATGCCATGGGAATGAAGAGGAAGGAACAATTACTTCTGCAGAGAGTAGAGATAATGAGAATAATCATATATGAGTTATGTGGATAGGTGGGCAATAGACACTGGCTTGATGAGCAGCCTGGCTCCAAGCAATGCCCTGCTCCTCATCAGACCTCTTTCTTTCTTGACAGGGGGGGAGTGGGCAGGAGACCGACCTGACGAACCTGAGAAGCAAGCCAATATGGATACTAAGCCCACAATAATTCAGAAGTGAAACAGATTAAACTCATTTGCAATTACCAGCCCTGTCCTTTTTGGGGGGAGCATTTAAACATCTCAGCAAATCCATTCAGTGAGTCCTGGCATTGTTTTGGATCACTGCCTTTGCATCTTTTGCATGTTATTTAGAAGAAAAGAGTGTGATTACTGACAAATCGGATTTTTTCTCCCCACTGTTTTGTTGTCTCTGTCCTCTCCTTAGCAGTCCAGGGTTCTCAACAGAATAGTAAAATATCAGCACATAAAAGCAAAAGGTAAAAAGAGTTAGACTAACTAGCCATGAAATGATTTAGAAGAGTAGGTGCTGAGAAAGTACACAAGTACATATTGTTTTCCTCGAAAATGATCAGATTTAGAGTTGGGTGGTCAGAGCTAGAAGCCGGCTCTGGCACTGAGGAGGTGTGTCACTTGGCACATGTCCTCACCCACTGGGTCTTCATTTATTTGTTTCCCTCATCTCTAATAATGGGTTAGTAATAAGTAATTATACAGTTGTTGAGAAACACAATACAAATAAATGAAACCACTAGACCCATATGAGGTATTATTGGTAAACATAACCTTACCTCACTCAGTTTAATTTCAAACAGATCTAAAGGCTGGTGACCTTCTAATTCGGACCAAAAGTTCTGCCCACTGTGGACCTTGTTGAATGCCTGTCCCACAGGCTAGCAATCTCACAGGCTAGCAATCTCTTTGGGGAATTCTTGCAACTTTCTCTCTCTGCCTTCTTCCTCAGGTTACAAATATGCCCAAGGTTTTCCATTCCTAAAGAAATTCCAGTTCAATGCTAACATTTTCGTAGACTTCACCCTGAAATCGGTATCTCACAACCTCCAGGGTGACGGCTGTCACTCTTGGGTTATCAGACACCACCCACATGGTGGAGACTTCCAAACTTGTCTCAGCATAGACCTTTCTGCAACCCTTAACTCAAATGCAACATGCCCATCATCTAACCACCATACTCTGATTTCTTTTCCAGTTTTCTCTCACTTGGAATCTATACCACCCACCCAGCCACCTCTGCCAGAAACTTTCATGTTTTCTGACCCACCATTTTCCTTTACACCTCCATCTTTCTTTGAATTCATTCATCCATCATTTTACTTCGCTCCTTCTTTAAGGAAACTGCAGAAAACAGTTTTTCCCTGAGGGTATTATGTTCATTTTCCTGTGTTTTTAAAAGAATACGTGAAAGCTAGACGCAAGCCAACAGTGATGAGTGATCCAGTTACGTATGCTCCCTGTGCCAATAAGAAAAGTGAGAGGAGACTTCTCTTAACTATAGAATGTTCCATGCCACTCTTGGTGTCCTCGGGGCCAGCCACGCAAAGTGCTCCCTGACTTGTACAACAGCAGCCATGATATCGGAGCAATGCCAGGGACAGTCTTTCCTCCCAGAATGAGAATGCTTTGCTGTTAGCAGAATAGCCCCCATAAGGTGAGGCGCAGGGGCATTGGGAGTGGGAAGAGAGTCAGTGAGTGAAAAGGAAAGCAGAGAGGTTGGTTTTGGTTAGATAGATGGTCAGGAAGAACCAAGTGTGAAGATTTTCATATGGTCCAATGTTCAAGGAAATGGCGTTTGGGGCAGGCAGTGGTCAACGAGTAACAAAAATAGTGTCCTGAGAACAAAGAAAGCTGAAAGTCTAAGGAACAAAACTGAACTCAAGCTGACAGGGAACTCTAAGTAATAAAATAAGGAAATATACAATATGGTACAATTTAGGACATTTTTGAAGAAAGCTTTGGTTTTCTCTGTCTTGTACAAAAGCACATGGGCCACATCTTTCCAGAGGCCTTCAGAAAACAACAGCTCTTCCAAAGGTAAAAAGTAATGTTGCAAAAAAGAATTGGACCCCCCAGACCTGCATGCCCTAGTCACGCACACCGCCTTCATTATGATGCTCGAGGAGCTGTGGTATATTCCTTATTAATTCCATATTAATACATCTACTTATTGCCAGAACCCCATGAGAAGGTACTCATTACTTACCCATCTTTACAGGTGAGGAAACTGAGACACAGAGAGATCAAGTGACTTTCCCATCATCCAACCACAAAGTGATGGAGTTGGATTTGAACTCTGGCTGGGCCCAGAGGCTAATTGAACCATTTTAACAAATTAGTTCACCAAACTGTGTGAGAAAGGAGAAACTCCTTTCCTGAGTTTAAAACTCAAAGAAAAATATACAACAAGCACAGATGAGAGAAGTAAAATTAAGTGACTGTTTGGTGCTGATTTCTGCCAATTTTCTGTCAAAAATCTAATTTTGGAGAACCAATTGTTTCTTGGTCCTGAAACAAGTTTTGCTGCTGTAATATTACCCTTCTTTATTCTTGTAACCATTCATTTATTTATTATAATTTTTGCAATAACACTGTGACCCCTACCCTCTAAAGACCCAGCAATAGTAAAAAATGTATATTTTAAATGTACTCACATTTTCTATTATAATTTATATACTTACTTTTATATTACATTTTATATTTTTTATATTTTATATATATCTTATATATTTACAATGTGTATTATAAATATATATGCAATTCAGTACTCAGAACTAGAGGGCAAGTTGAAAAATATGCATATAAATATAATATATATGTGTGTATTTATGTGTGTGTGTGTATATATATATATAAGATATAGCACTCTTGAAAGCAAAGCCAGAAATATCTTGTAGATCAGAAAAGGATCACAAATATACCAGTGAGTGAGTGGGAAAGAGATTCCCAATTTAGCAAATGAAAAGGCAGTTTGGCAGGATGTACAGATAAACTTGAGTTTCAGATTAAATGCATGGGACATAGTTACTAAAAACCTGATTTGTTTTCTATCTGAAATTCAAATTTAACTGGTTCATCTGTATTCTGTCTTTGCCTTGCAGCTCCAGAGGAGGTTGAAGTCACAGGCCCACACAGCTCTGAGATTAGACACAGGCAGGGGCAACCTCAGGGCACCAACCCCCTACATGTAGAAGGAGCTCCATCCTGGTGAAGACCTGGAGGCCAAGGCCAGGCAGCTTGCCACAGAAAAGCAATAGCTAACTGCCTCCTCATGAGCAGTGACTGGCTGAAGAGGAGAATTCTGGATTCAGACGCCCCTTGGTAGGACCGTGGTGCAGCCCATGGGCAGCTGAATGACCTTGGACAATTAGATTAGCATCTCTGCACAGTATCTTCATCTGTTACCTGCAAGTATCTAAATTAAAAACAGTTAGGCAGCAAATGGGACTGAAAATAGAGTTCCTTCTATAGGATTTAGGATTTGACATAAGCTACAGGGAGGGGGCTGAATATGGGCACAGTTTGCCTTGGGGAGCCCAGAAGTAGACCCTGGAGGCCACCCCAGTCGGAGAGCTGAGAGTCACCCTCTGGCACAGGCTGAATTGAGGATGAGATTTTCAGGGAACCAAGTTGGCCATCCAGCTCATTGTTTTACTTAAGAATCAAATGTCCAAACTCACATTTTCCACTTGTCTTTAGTTACAGTGTTGCTGTAAAGGGACTAGGAAGGCATTTTCTGTTTGCTTTGTGGAGCCATTATCTCTCTTTTATTATCTCACCTGATTTGTTTCTCAATGCTCTTCTAGCCCACTTTTCCAAAAGGCTCTTACCTTGCCATTCCTAATACCAATAATTTACCTCCATGTTCTCCATGGCCTAAGGTTCATTCAATGAACCCTGAAGGTCAATAGCGTGCTTCATCCATCCCCTCTCAACTGGAATTCTCACATAACCTGTGATGCCAGAATAACCTGTCACTTTCAGTATTTTTAGTTTTTCAAATCTCATGTTTCATTTTTATAGAGGATGCCAAGAGGATGAGGAAAATGCTGTAACAGAGAGGGAAAATCAATATCCCACAGGAAGCCAAAAGCTTTGACTGTTTGCTCTTGTGTCTGATGCCAATTGTATAGGAAAATTTTGCAGTCTAAGACTGCTTACCTTTTCCCTAAGGTTTAGTGGAGAATCCTTATAAAGATCTGGTGTCCCACAAGAAGAGGTCAAATGTTTTAAAATGCTCTTTAACACTAAAAGTCTTACAAGATGTCAAAGAAATAGCAAAGGGTGGGGGATTAGAGGAATTTGTGCTCCTCTCCCAAGATGTACGAACCCTCTCAAGGGAGAGTAGAGGTGAAGAAGGCATAGCACTGAGGAGCAGGTGGGGGCTAAAATCTAGTTATTGCAAATCAGGTGGCTTATTTTATCGTTCTTAGAAAAAATTCATGGAAATTGATTTAATGTTGGTCTGCTCCTTCTGTAAAATGTGGGTCATGGTAGTTATTTGAATGCAGACATAAACCCCCTGTATGGAAATAGCATGTACATGCAGATGCTTTGAACTCAGTGGGAATATTAACTCTCCTTTAATTTAAAATATCCTTTAAATTATTTCTGACACTACTCTCTGTTGGAATTGACTTTGATGGTAGACTTGCTCATTCAGTAGTGCCAAGCACCTACTCCTCACTCTATGAAAGGCGCAAGGGAGAGAGTGTGATAGACTATGACAGGTACTGAATCATAGAGGCCATGGGTCAGCACAAAAACATAGTTATTTACTGTATAATATGCTAAGTGCTATAACAAGAATAGGACAAGAAACTATGGAGTACTTGGAAGGGGCCTATAAGAGAAGTATGGAGGATTAAGAAAGGTCCTTGGAGGAAGTGACTTCTACCTGAGACCTGAAGGATGTGCAGGAGACAGACTTAAAGGAGGGAAGACAGTGCATTTCTGACAGAGGGAACCACCCAGGCAAAGAGCCCGAGGGAGGGAGAACATGGCAGGTGGAGGAAACAAAGAGCTCAGAATGGCGGGAACCTGCGTACATGAGATGGGGTGGGTGGAAGGTTGTACCAGACTTCTGGCTTGGACATCCATGTAGATGGTGAGGGCTCTTCATCGATCTGGGACAAGCAACAGGAGCAGCAGATTTGAGTGCAAAAACAATTAGTCCATTTTTTTTTAATGTTCTGATTTTGAAGTTTCTGTATGGTATTCAATTAGTGATGTCCAATAAACAATATGTGATTCTGAAACATGTAAGAAATAGTTATGCTAGAAATAAAGAAATCGCTAAAGTAACAATAGACATTTGACAAATACCCACTAGATTCTAGGCATTGTGTTAAAGATGTTAAATACATTATCTTGTTTCATGTTAATACCAACTTATGAAGTAGAAACTATTTAGAAATGAAAAATAAACATTTTAGGGATGTTGACTGTTTTGCCTGAGATGTAAATTTGGAAATTATAGTCCCAACACTTAAAGGCTAATTAAAAAAAGAGAGTCCAGGTTTTGATAATCAAACATCATTTAGGTAATTCTAAACCAAAATTATTATATGCGAACTTGATCTTTCACTTTACCATAAGCTTATTTCCAAGAAACATCAGCCATTTCCAACAACCAAATTTATGTTAATAAAAGAACTAAATACATTTAAAAGAAGGTTTCAGATGAATTTCAAAGACAGTAACTTCTTCCATGTTTGTTTAAATATTAGGAATACTCTGCATCTCTTTGAATTCACTTATCAAAATTACTGTTGTTAGCAATTATACATCTGTAATCATATGGTTATGTATATGATAATCTATTTTATCTGTAGATCAAGACTGGGATGCAAAGAGAGACTATAGACAGAAGTATATTGCACGCAGTAAGAACTTGAAAGAAAATAAAAATGAAAGAACAAATGAATGGATGAGCATCTGCTAGGTGACAGATTTCTAGAACGAGCAGCGAAGTGTTCCCAACAATCTTTTCCCTATAAAGAAATGCTGCAGTGGTAAATAGTTTACCAGAGGAGCAAGCCACCAGCATTCAAACCACATCATCTTATTAATTATCCCCCAGGTGCCTCTCATTACAAAAATTAGCAGTAAAGTGAGGAAGCTGACATAAGGGTGGGCATCTCCCTGCAGGAAGCACATGAAACATCAGCACTGACTTAGCTTTATTTCTGTCCAGGTTTAAGAATCTCTAAAAATGGGCAAGCTGGAAAATAAAATAATTTTTTCTTTGTCACCATCCCAGCCTCCGTAGCAATATAAGAGAGCCTAAAGATGCAGACATTGAGTTTATGAGGCAAATAAGTTGATAGATGGGTCTGCACTCTGAGGGGTGGAACGAAGATTGGACCAGGGACGGCCGGCACTGGAGCGGCCTTCTTCCTTCCATCCATCCTACAAGGATCCCTAGTCAGCCAATGCACTGAGACTCTGACATAAATCAGGGGCAACAACGGATGAGCATGGAGAAATGGCCTGGCAGCCGCGGCCCTGCAACCATAAATCAGGAACTAATTCAATCCTGTGAGATGCCTCGTTTGATTAATTTATGTCAGCATTTCCTGTGTTGTCAGGCTCAGCCCCTTGTGTCTTCTCTTATCCTCATTCTCCACCTTCTCTGGCACAAAAAAGTATCCCTTCCTGCCACCGTGAAAGGAAGAAAGAAATACAACACTGGCCCGCCTAGTTTCTAGAAGGCTGGGGACTGTTAGCACCATTTCCTCCCAAAATTAGAGAAATGAGAAAAGAGGACAGGCCCTCACAGTGAACCTGGTCCCCAGGTCAGATAAAACAACCACGTCCTAGTTTCCCAAAAGGACCATTTCTTGTACCTTATAGTGAAAGAGGTAAAAACTCTCAGCCTCACCTGTGGAAGACAGTATGGTTTTTTAGTGAAGTTAGAAAATACATATCATTGTTGAATTCTCCTAATACAAAGGGGATTATGAACATTGCCATTTATAATTTTGAAAACTAGGCACGACCTGATACTCAGCAATTGTAAAAATAATTGTGTTATACCTATAGAGTAAATACATATTTTTGCTTGTATGGAAAGAAGTTTATTTTTTTATGGAAAATGCTCATGGAATGTTGGTTAGTAAAAAAAAGAATTAAACAATGAATATATAGTGTATTTCCACTGTTTTCTGGAAAAAAATATGTATGATTATCAATATTTTCTTCTACTATTTTAAACTATTATACTCTATGTTCAAATTACTTGTAATGAATATATATTTCTTGTGCCCTAGGAAAAAAATGTATTTTAAGAATAATCTTACCAGGGCTGGAAAGTAGAATTCCAAAATCCTGGAACAAGAATTTAGATCTGTTTGTCAAGAGCTTGAAAGCATTATAAAAAATTTACTTGGTGTTATAGAATCAGTCTGAGTGTATGTAAAAAGGAGTCTATGCTGTATTTGAGAGGACCATGGTCTATGCGGGCAGACAGAAGAAGACCACAGCTCAATTCAAATGGGAGAGGCAATGTTCAGAAAGGATGTGGTTGAGAGGAAGGACTTGTATCTGCTAAGAGTCCACTGGAGTCATGAGCAATAACAGTGTATTCTATTTTAGGGCTGGTAGTGACAAAGTTCTCTCAAAGCCTGACAACTCATCTCCTCTATTGCTTATTTATCCTTGTTATTAAGAATGTTTATACCTTGTTTGCCTTTGTATAAGCGTACAAGTATAATAGAAGAAAAAAAGAGCAGCCAACCAGGTTTTCCATTATGGACTACAACCCATGACAGGTGACATCTATCAAGAACACAATTTCTCTGTTCACATATTTAATTAGGAAACCTGGAATTGAAAAGAAAGGACAGGAAAGGATGATGAGCCCTAAAAGAAAATTCTGACTGTAATTTGCTGTGTTTTTTGTTGTTGTTTGTTTTATTTAAGACCGTCTAGTTTAAAGTGTCTCCAGATGACCAGCATTAGGTATAACCACCGCACTCAGGACAGATGTGCACGATATAAATGCATATACTCAGAATCTAAATTCTGTCTTCCTTCATAGACAGAGCTATGAACCTATGTGAAAGACAAGTGGGAATGTGCAATGAATGAGAATCACATTAGGAGCATGGTCCTTAGGTTATATAAAAAAAAATTCAATTAACCTAGAAGAGTTAGCTAGCAGCTGACGTTTATGGGAGTGCAGTATTTCTCAAATCTGGCTGTCCATCAGCAATAACCATGAAGTTTTATCAAAATAGATCTCCTGGTCCACTATTAAACACAGTTTCTGTGGGTGGGATCTCTGAGTCCATATTTAAAGTGGGTCCCTATATGATTCAGTATATAGCCAGCTTTAGAAAATACCAAGTTTGGCATATAACAAAATGCAAACTCTTGGGTGGAAGTTATAGAGAGCCAAATTTTAGGTTCTAAGCAGGTGTTTTAATGTAGTCCTCACAAAACTGAAGCTTTGTAACTCTGAAATAGACTGCTTTATGAGGTAATGAGTCTCCACTATAAAAAGGGAGCAGTGCAGTAGTCCTTGGTTATTTTGTATTCACATCACTGTTTCAACACAAAATCTTCCAGACAGCATTAAGCAGGTCAGTTAATAATTACCACACAATCTCTACTGGGGTCTAAAGGAGTTGTCCCAAAATCCCTTGGCCAACTTTCAGCACCTCTTGCAGTGTGAGCAGAGCTGTCTTCCCGGACCAAGCTCTCCCCTGCCTTCCATCATCTTCCATCCTCCCTAGGGAAGTTCCCTGGGCATGCCAATTGTGTTCAGCGCCACCTTCAGGCTCTGCTGTGCTATCACTCCTCGTGAGCTGTAATCCGCTCAACAGCAGGTCACATGGTGCCTTCAAGTGCCAGGCATCACCGTAACCCTGTATGAGCTAAAGTTTTGTAAAAATAAGTTAATATTCATTAATATTGAAGAGCACACCTGCAAAGGGCTCGAGGAACCTGGTGTGTCTCTGCATACCTGTTGAGAGCCACTGATCCATGCAGGGGTTGGGTGCATGCCTAACGGAGGTCTAGTAAAGGGGTGGGGAATGAGGCCGCATGACTGTGAAGGTCTTTAAAGGATTCTATAATTCAAAGGACGTGAAGATGACTGTAAGTTCTGCCAGAGCCCTTAGGAAATCAGTAATCTAAAATCACTAATGCTAATTTATGATTTTGGACAGGTTGCTTTAACTTTATTAAATTTAATTAATCCACTGAAATGAATGAACAAATAAATAAACAAACCGAAATCCTGCCACTCTCTGGATATTAAAGATTGCACCTGAGCCAAGCTTTCCTAGGGAGAGAAACTCCAGAATCTAATTACTCAGGGAGCAAAAGAGAGTGCTCCAGCTCAGACCTTTCCATGACTCGGCCCTCAGGCAGCACGTGACTTCTCAGAACTATCCTCCCAATCTCAGTAACGCTGGGTGCTACATGAGCTGCTCAGCAAATGTGGAATCTCACTGGGCAACTGGTACCACACGTTCACAGAAACAGCCCCAACATTTGATATCCAAAGCCTCACATTAAACGTTCAGAATCACTTACTGCAGATTTTTTTTCATTTACTTTGTGAATTAGAAAGAGAGGAAGGGAGACCAGCGTGTGGGGTCATCTGACCATTTCAAGATGCATCACCCTTTTGAGCCACACAGAATAAACAAGGGCTGGCAGAGGCCATTCCAAGGTTTAAGGCCTATATAAGATAGCATTGATATGCATATTTTAAGACTCATTTTGATCAGTCCAGTGGTATTATTTTCCAAGGACAAGTGACAATAAGTGTCATTAGCATTTTAGAGTCAGGAGCTTTTACCATGACAAGTCCTGACGCTAATACACTAAGGCCATGAAGTGTCCCCGGGCCTCAATGGCCTCAGCAAAAAATGGGCGTCCCAGGCTGGAATATGCAGGCGTGGTGAGAAACTGTCATATAGAGCATAGCCTCTCTGCGCTTTGTCCGGAAGACATCAGAGGGCGCTACCACCCATGTGGAGACGGCTCCACGTCTCACCATCTGCTAGCTGCCTGCTGAAAGACATGAGTCACGGTGACCTTTCCGAATGGCCTGACCCAGCCACTGGGACCTTCTACAACCCAGAAGGCTGTTCTTTTAACATGAGTACATATTAGATACTTGCTAGGTGCAAAGTGTGTAGTAGAACCATGTTTTGTCTCTTGCAGAGACTATAAGCTGGTTGCAGGGAGATGAGGCATAATCACCTGAAAGAAAGAACAGGATTGAAAGAACCCCAGTTTGGGGATGGAGACAACCGCTCTGCTGTACAGTTGCACAAAGAGAACATGTGTGCTCTAAGCAATGTCTGAGTGTGCAAACAAGCAAGACAGACATGAGAGGAAGCTAGTAAGAATATTCAAGCAAGATAGATTTCTCCACAGTCTTTAATTAATGATTTGGGGGAGTTTAATAAACATAATTGACATAATCATTGCTCAAATTTTGAGACAAGGAGACTAATTTAAACATGTAGGGCTTACACAAACATGTGACATTTACAGATATTTCAAAGAAAAACTACTCTTTCTTGGATTTTTAGATTGTTTTGTCTCACTGTCTCTGAAGATGGGGAAAACCCTGACTTAATTCCCCTCACGTGGGGAAAATGTGTTTTCCTAGATGGCTGTCCAGTCCATTGCTGCTTCTTTTCCTCTAGGTCACACCCTTTGCATTTACTATCTTGCAGGTGATCAGGTGTAAGCTCCCTCTGTCCTTCCCATAAACAGAGACCCTGGAGGAAATGTCTAATTTTGTCTGTGTGATGTTGGTTACGTGATGTGTTTGGAAATATGGAGGTAACTTAAAGATACAAATATGAAGTTAAGATAAGGAAATAAGATAATTAAATAGTTAATATAGGAGAAGAAGGCTGAGTAGCCCCCAAAGGGAATTCCTGGGAAAGGAATGCACTGTGCTAATAATAATAATGATGATTACAGAAACTCCAGGGTTTGGTGCACGTCAGGGAGTTAGTGGTGGTGCCAGTGAATTGAGCCATGTGAGGTGAGACAAAGCCTCTTCTCCATGCAGATGCCCAAGGACACCAGGTGGGACTTGTGGTGAAGGGGTTTCCTTGCTACTGTAAGAGGAAGGGGCATGGCTCTAGAATACTGGGCACCATGAGGGCAAAGAGAGTGTGTTTCAATTACCACAGAGCTCAGAGTCTGCGGGGCATCAGACCCAAAGAAAGACCGCGACTACTGATTATGTCAAGTCAGGAAGGGGATGTTGGAACTGTGCCTTAAAGTTGAACTGGAAATCTGCTGGGAAGAGCAGAGGAGAGGGCATGCTGGGGAGGGAGTGCGAGACATGCAGAGGTGACTGTGTGTGCTTCCTGGAGGCCGTGGGGAGAGTGCAGTGAGACAGGCTGGGAGGCGAAGCTGATGGAGGGCCTTGAACAACACAACACTTGCGTGAGGCCAACAGAAGCCCAACAGAAGTTGACAAGAGGACCAAAACATGACCCAGGAAGGGCAGCAAGGGTGAGGAAGGGCAGGCAGACCAAGGTGGCAGTGATAAGCAGCCTAAGTCCTCACTTGTCAGAGAACAGCACTAAGCATGGCCCTTCACGTGCAATTAACACCTTTCTCACCACCTTGAGAGAAGGGGTCGTATAAGCCAGCGCCAGCGTTATTGTACCCCTGCCCGTCAGGTCTTCGTGGGGTTCAGAGCTGCCCGGTCCCTGGGTGACCCATTAGTGAGTGAGTAAAGCGTGTCTTGGCTGCTGATGGGGGTGGGAATCCGACAGTTCCTATCGTGTGGAGGTGAGCATGTAACCCCAAAGGTTGATTACAAATGCACAGGAACCAATAAATGGCTCTTTTTCCCAGAAACTCCCTCCCTTTCATGCCTCACATCCCTGTTCAGTATCAATCCAATTAAATTCAGAACAAAATGGGTGTCATGTGAATCATCTGCCAAGAGGGCCAAGGTCAGTGCAAGGACAGGGAACCACAGCCCCTCTGCTCCCTGCAGTGTGGGCTGCTTTCAACCCAAGGAAAGGTAAGTAAGAGGGACCCTGAGAGGAGGGGCAGGGGTCTTCTGGGAAAGATGGAGCTCAGGCTGAAGACAAGATGATGGATCGGGAGAGGGCTGTGGGCACAGTATACCTCCTGCCCTAGTTTCTGACTTATGACATCGTCGTGGACTTGCTCAGCTTCGTAGCTTCAGGGAAGCTGTGAGGCTCCATTATGTTAATACACCGCATATAACCTGGGAACATGTGTGTGCTGTGTCCATGAGCTATGGCTGTGTAGAAAAGCAAAAATGTGTGAGGTAAAGTAAGATTTAAAAACTTTTCTTTCCCAGAAGTTATTATGCCTACACAACTAGTACATGAATATTTATACCAGCCTTGTTAGTAACAGCCAAAAACTGGGACCAACTCAGATGCCCTTCAGTGGGTGAATGGTTAAACAAACTGGGTCACATCTAAACCATGGAATCCTACTCAGCACTAGAAAGAACTATTAATACACACATAACTCGCATGAATCTCAAATAATGTATGCTGTGAAAAAATGTCAATCCCAAAATGTAACATACTGTATGATTTCAATTATGTAACAGTCTCACAATGACAAAATGATAGAAATGGAGAACAGATAAGTGGTTGCCAGGAGTTAGAGATGACGGGGTGGGGGAGGGGGGCGGGCAGTGCAGGGAAGAGCTGGGTATGGTTGTGAAAGACAATTCAAAGGGTCCTAATGGTGTTGCAACCATCCAGTACTTGACTTCGGTGGTGGATATGGGCAAGAAAACTACACATAGAAATAAACACACATATGCATACATACAACTGTGTACAAGTACAACTGGAGAAATCTGAATAAGACCAGCAGATTATATGTTTGTCAATATCCTAGTTGTGATATTGTGCTATAGTTTTACAAGATGTTAGCACTGGAAGAAACTGAGTAAAGTGTACACAGATCTCTCTGTGTCATTTCTTATGACAACATATGAATGTATAATTAACTCAAAAAATTTTTAAAAAGCTTTCAATAAAAATGACAGGGGAAAAACATTGCCCATCAGTTGTACCACTGTTCTGCAGAAGCAATGTTTATTTGTGCTCTAAAAACGAGCCGTAAAGCTAAATGTTAGGATGATCTGCCTTAGTCTAAGATAACTGTTCTGTACTGAATATAAGCTGCTGGCACTGTGCATGGATCCCCCTTGGAGTTGGTCAATGTGCCTTCAGTCTTCAGTCTGGAGAAAAAATATGACTGGCAAAAAAGCAACCACCAGACAAATTACTAATCTATGTGCTCACATGTACAGTGAAGATTTACATAAACTAGACATATTTCACACTCTTTTTGCTGGCCACTTTTTAAAAGCCCTATCTCAAAAGGGAACAGCCTGGTACTGATTTCTGAGCAAAGTCATTGGAGGGCAGCCCTGATACCTCGCCTACCCTTCATCACCAGGGCTACCCTCTCACTTATGACATCCTCCTGCATGGCGTGGCTTCTCTTCCAATCTACCTTCAATAGGGCCTGACATGAAGAAACAATTTTCTCACTGAAGAAGCTCCTAAACACACCCTTTTTGATAAGTATGATTATTGTTCTTCTGTTTCTTCCCTTTAGGTGTTTAGCACCTTGAAATTTTCTAGACAAAATACGATGCCACCGCTAATGCTAAATAATTTCCCTGCTCTCTGTTGATGGCCCATCTTCAGTATTTCACAGAGGAAAATCCATATAACAGGAACAAAAGAAAGCTTCCTTTTCAAGATGTCAGTCTTGGGAGAGATGGCTAATCTCCTGTAGCTGAAATCCATGCTAAAGCGGGACCAAAAGATTAGCGATTCCCTTGATTTTTTTTTTATTATTATTTTGATGCTAGAAAAACACCTTAACCTTTTTAAAATGTGAAGAAAAGATGCAGCAATGCAATTTGTGTGGTTATCTAAGCTGAACAGATCTCTTATTCTTTCTTATTAATACCAACCCCGGCCTAACTCAATTGCCAGCTAACTGCCAGTTATGCCCTCCAAGGATGATATAGCAGGAAAGAAAGGAGGAGACAATCCTCTTGGTATGGAAGGTTGCCAAATGTATGCTCAACTTAGAAGAATGTCGCCTCAGCTTATCTCTAAAGGGTATCATAAACCTCCAGCAAGAGATGCCAGGTGCCAAGCATTCCCCGGGACTGCTAAAAGGGCCACTGAGACCTGCCAGAAAATGAGGAAGCCGGAGCCAAGATACCGAAGGGTAGCACACCTTCAAGAAAAGCAAAGTGAAATGAAAAAACAAAGTTCCTGATTAATGAGTGTAAAAATATGTGGTTAAGAAAGATTCACATTACAAGAATATCAAGGAACTTGGTGGAATGAAGCAAAAGAATGCGCATGTGGTGGTCATTGAGAATGATCATAAATCCCTGCCCTCTTGAACAAGAAAGAGACGGCTTCCTAGAGATCCATGAGGGAGCCTACCCCCAGATTAACTAGCCAGAAACAGTCAAGCTGATTGTCCAAGTGTGTCAAGGGAATTAAAAAAGTGATAATTCTGTCAACACCATCATATGAGGTGGGTTGCTAAAGAGACCATACGGTGCCATTTTTAGCTCAAAATAAAGCCTCATCATTATAATTTCTGTGGTCCACATCTCTAATTATTAGTGTCAATTGAAAAGAAAATCTCATGAATTCCATCCAGTCACATGGGATTTCAGGTAGACATGAAGCTATAAGAAATAAAATCTGTTTTAACCTAAATCCTTTTGGACTCTGCCAAAAGTAAACAGGAAATATGCAGTGGCTGTATATTTTCTCCTGGATAGAACAGAGAGAGGAAAGACTCTAATCTCAAACTGTGTCCCAAATTCAATCTCATTCCACAAGGCCACATCTCACTGTCTAGGAAGACCTTCACTCCACACAGGAGAGTTCCTAAACCTGTAGGATTTCCTAAAGCAAATGCATTCTGGTTGATAGCTGCATTCTGAGCTGAGAAATAAGACTCTGCCAGTAATGCTGAATTGCAATTTCATGACTGTAAAATATTTCTTCTAATTGCTATAAGTATCATCCCCATCAAAAAAGAATCTCTTTGCAACCCACTCTTTCATTTATTAAGGATCTACTATACAGGAAAATTCTACTTGAGTTTTTGAGGATATATTACATATGAGACAACGGTCATGTTATTTTAAGAGATACAAAGAATTATAAGGCTTGAGTTTTTGCCTTCAAGGTCCTCATAATGTATTTGGAGATAGTAGACAAACATTCAAAATACATATACATAAATAAGAAGTAAAAAGCAGTGTATGAGTTAATGCCAAATGAACTATTCAGCTCATGAACCTGAGAGAAACTGATTCCCTGAAGCGAAAAGAAACTTTGAAAGAACTCCAAAGAGGTGAAGAGACTTCCTGCACATCTACACTCTAAATAAATACCTTGGTTTTCAATTATGCACAAGCCTCCTCTCATTCACATTGAGATATGATTAAGCAGTTCTCATCAGAGGCCCACTTATTTATGCAGCACAAACCTATTGTTATATTTGATGAAATTCAGTCTAGTTGTCTAGTTCATTGGAGATGATCTGAGATTGAATAAATGAAGGAGGAAGCCGAGCCTAAACTATCAACCCTAGTCCTGGAGCAGAAGGAAGAGGGTTACACAGACGCTTCCGGTCAAGAGCAACTGGAGTCTACTGTCCAAGATTCATTAACTTATCTATTCGCTCACCCATTCAACCCTTACTGAATGCTTACTTTGTAATAAGACACCACTAGATGTTTGGGTGATACCGTGATTAATATGATGTAAAATAAGGAAAAGCAGTAACTACTATAACAAAGGGAAAGTGTAATGTACAAGGTCAGAGGAGAAGTGACCTCCTATGGAGATCAGATGCGACTTCCTGGAAGATGTGACTTTTGGGCTCTCAACCTTGAAGGATGAAGAGATTATGAATGAGATACAGCCTGGAAGGGATGGGGACGGGGGCCGCTGAAGGAGAGAGAGAGCTTTCTGTGATGAGGCAAGAAGGTAAGCAAAGGCATGAAGGTCTACATACCAAGATCAGGCTTGGCACCCAGATCCGTTCCTTAGACAGAGTGTGCTCTGCTGGCCCTTCATTATGTACTCATAAAAATCACCATTGGCAGATCTATAAAATCCAAGTCCATTAAATTAACTATCTAGTTAAAGTAATTAAGATAGAGAACTCTACTTCAGTTCATAGCACAGTAGATCTTTTTTACCAAGTAGGCATTCACAGAAGACACTGATTGCAGGGTTATTAAATCTCAACAAATATGCTTTTAACCATATGTTATTTAACATAAAGCAATACAATGACATTTTCCAGGATAGATGCAAATCTCTTCCTAGGCAGATAAATTATTGCCTACAGACAAATAGAGATTTGTTTCCCACAGGGCATTTCTGTCTCATCCTAAATGTTTTCTTACTAAATGCACTTTCCCTCATTTCTCTTGGGACTTGAGTGAGTGTTGTGCAAACCTTGTATATGGAAATTTTGTTTGATGACCAGCTTGACTTCCCCCCCCCAATCTGGAATCTATCATATTTCATTGCAGAAAATTTCTGGAAACTTCTATGAAACAAATACTATAAATCTTTCAAATCTCATACACAAAAATATCTCAGGTATAAAGAAGTCGAATGTAAGGGATAAACTCCACACCTTACAAAGAGTAAGTATCAATCTATCAATCACTAGATGAGCCCTCCAATACCCTATGAAAGGTGAGAACTGACACTCACAATCAGAGTTCATTCTTCAATTACATCAGGATAATCATTGTCCAGAGCCATTTATTTTTATATAAGATTATTTGATTTCCCACATTAAAAGGTCTTTTATTACCAGCCATCAATACCATAACAAGTCCTAAATATGAAGAAAAGTTACTTAATACAGCTCTCTCACTTCATTTCACTGTATCAGTAGGGCCCCTCTGAGAGTTGCTGCAGGTTTCAGCCCGTCCTAGCGAAGGCAGAGAGCCTCCTACAATGGATGCCAACAGAAAGGATAGAATGGTTGCATGGTGGGAACAGGGGGTGCGGGAGGAATTAGGGAACAGTTGTGTGTAATGTATAATCGAGAAGGTCAAACCTACTAAGAAAACTCAGTGAGAAAGCGGGGAGCAGAGGATACACAGAAGAATGAAAAGCAGGACAAACAGTGATTTTGATTCTTTGTTCCCCATGACTGTTTTATTTCAGGATAAAAAACAATGGTCCATAGATGATATGATGCCTTTCCTTGGTGGAACTCTGACAGGCATGCCTTCCCCCTTCGCGCTCCATTTTCCCAGCACAACATGGTAGGAACACAGGCTTTACCCCTATTCCATAGATATAGACACTTAAATGCAGCTGGCTTATAAATTCTATGAAATGCATGAGGTATGGTAATCAAATAATTTTTGATCAAATTAAATTCTCAGAAGACACACATGTGTACTGCTTTTCAAAGTGCTCACTTCAGGAGTATTTACATTTACTCCAGTGATGGTACAATCCAGCTCTGAGTATTTGCAGTGTATCTGTGAGTATTGCCCTAGTAGGTTTAGAACCAGAAATCTAGCCTCAAGCCTTACTACTCTCTTATTCTCCAAAGTTAACAAAGGTTTATTTCTGGCCTGGATGAACTGAATGGCGAAGAATGAAATTATCTCCCTAGAAACTGTCAACACAATTATCATTAGGAATTTATGAAGTTCTGGTCTGGGTGCTGTCATACACTAGAAGACTTAAAGGGGCCTTCCTAGCCTCCGGAAGCAAACATTTGTACCATGTCTTTGGGTAGGTCTCTTTTCACTTCTGTCTTTACCACTGACTCTGGGAAAGCCACTGTTCAGGATAAAATAATTCCATCACTGAATCTGAGGAACAGTGGGAAAAGAGTTCAAGTCTGCCTTTCTGTTATCATGTCCATAGCTGTCCTTATTGCCACAAGGTTAATTCGAAAAAGAAGAAAATTAGCAGGAAAAAAATCTTTATTTCTTTATCTATAGACAATGGATAAAGATTGAATAACAAAAAGTGAAAGATGAAAGGAAAATGACCCAGATTCAGAGGATAGAAAAAATGTTTATTGTTTTAAAATGTGCTTATATGAACACATTTTTTAAGATACAGAAGACTGGGTGTCTAGAATTTGTGAAAAAAAATTTAATAGTTGGGAAGTAATGAGAATCTTCCCTTCTACTTTGTTTTTAACGTATAGTCCTTTACTTTCCCCAAATTACAGAAGGACGGTCTCTAAGCTATGCCTGTTGGTGAAGTTCTGCTGCACTTAGATGTGACATGGTGTACTTACCCCAAATACATTACCTTTCCGCCTCTTACTCCTTGTACAGGCTAAATTTCTGTACTTACATACTAGCAGGAAGCAATTTTAGCAGTGAATTTGTACAAGAAACTACCCAGGTGATATTCCCACTTGAATTTCTAATGTACTACAAACTTTGTACCTCCAAAACAGAGCTCTTGGCCTTTGTCCCCCAACTCCCCAACCTTCAAAAGGGCTTTTTCTGTCTCTGCTCCATCTGGTTAAATGGTACCACCCTCCACCCATTTGCCCAGGTAGAGGACTCATCCTTGTTTTCTTCTTTTTCCCCACCCTTGAATTGCCACCTTTCTCTCTGTCCTATGTGTTCTTTTTTCAGCAGGTATTTTAAATCTGCCTCCTCCTCTCCACCTCTACTGCCACCACTACTTTCTACTGTCTCTCACCTTAACTAATGCGAGAGTCTCCTGGATGGTCTCTCTGCTTCCAGTTTGATTTCCCAAATTCATCTTCCACAAAATAGCTAGAGTGATCACTTTTAAATGTAAGCATTTTTAAATGCAGTTTAATTTTACTGTCCTGGAATAAATACCAACCGGCTTGCACAGTTTCCAAGATCTTCTGCCATCTAACCACTGCCTACGTCTCAGCTTCCTCTCACCCCTCTCTGATTTGGTGTCTAGGATCTTGCCACATGTCTTCTTGCTGTTCCTTGAAGTTGTCTTCTACCTCGGAGCCTGAGAACTTGCCTCCCTCCTTTTTCTTGTGTCTCTCAAAGCTTTGAATGAATAGCTTGTTCTCTTGTTCAGTGTTGGCTCAGATATCACCTCTCTAGAGAAGCCTTCACTTCCCAACTTATACTAAAATAAAATCCTCCTGTACCTCATTTCCACTCTGCCACATCACCCTGTTTATTCCCTTTTGTGTAATCATCAGGCTCAATCAACAGTTAGTGTATTTGTTTGCTGCCTTACTTTCTAGCATCCATTCCATGAGGACAATGTAAACACCATGAGGGCAGAGACTGTGTCTATCATTTTCACCTACGTCTGTGCTCCCAGTGCTGTGACCCACTTATACTTAAGGAAGTATTGATAAGTAAAGGAACAAGTCAAGACCTGGATAAAAAGAAAAAGAAAATACTATGGTTTTCCATACGCTTATATAACTTCTGAATATTAGGCACGTAACTGACCTTAAAGATTGTCTGGCCTAAATTCTCATTTTTTTTTAATAGATGAAAAAATGAAGATCAAGGAAGAAAAATCTGGATTACGTATGTGTTGGCAGTTTCTGGCACCTAATGTTCTTCTCTTATATTTTAATACTTCCTGAAAAGTACTCAGGAAATATTGTATACAATATACTAGCAAAATCTTACCTGATAAATACAATATCCACTGTTGTAAATACTGGAATACTGAAAAGTCATGTGGTCCCTTTCTCTGCTTGCTCATAAATAAGAGTCCTTCAGACTATGCCAGCATATCAGACAACTGGTGTATCCCAAGGCTGTGCTGGGCTGCACAATTCTCTGTCTCATCCGCCCACATTATACCCTTTTGACATTTTATTTTATAACATACTACCAACTTTTTAATATAAATTAGAAGATATTCACCAGGTAGGGCTCTAATCAATTCATTGTTGATTCCCAAATGAACCAGTTGGCTAAGTAACTCAGGAAAAGCCATAGTTACTTCACATCTGTCCCTAGGGGCTGTTCATAGCTGGGGAAATCGAACATCCTTCTAATTGAACAGAGAGAACAAGGAGTGGTTGCTGCCTTCTATTGAATGGACACCACACACATGCTTCATCCTTCCCTAGTTATTTTTCCACCAGATTCTGAATTTTCTTCCCGAAATGCTTCATCATTTCCACATAGTTCCCATTGGTCACAGACAGGCAGTATCAATAAAAACATAATCCTGCAGACAGCAGCAAACACAAAAGTTCCTGATGAATTCCAATCCTGAAAGCCAGAGTCCAAACACGCTGTGACCAGCTGGGAATTTGCTCTAAGCTATTATCAGTCCCCAACATCTAAAATTTTCCCTACAGAGACAAGAGCTGAAAAAGCTGTACACAAGCTTGGTTCCACCTTGCAAGGCAGCACATACAAACCTAATTGCGGCCTCTTCCAAAGCCATTCTAAGGTATTAAAGGAAGAGGAAGGAAGAAGGGAATCAATGTGCATCATAAATGTTTTGGTGATAGTTTGGGATGACCATGCCCATGATTTCCTGTTGCTTTCTTTAATTTTTTATAACAACTTTATTGAAATATAATTCATATAACATAGTAATCCATTTAAGGTGTATGAGTCAATGGATTTTAGTATATTCACAGAATTGTACAACCATCTCTCCTATCAATTTTAGAACATGTTAGCCATCCCCCAAAAGAAACTCTGTGCCCTTTAGCAGTCACCCCCAATTTCACCCTCTACCCCAGCCCTAGATAATCACTAATCTACTTTCTTTCTTATAGATATGACTATTTGTGAACATTTTGTACAAATGAAATTATATAATATGTGGTATTTTATAACTAGCTTCTTTCATTTAGCATAATGTTTTCAAGGTTTATCCATATTATAGCATGCATCAGTAATTCATTCCTTCTTATTGCTGAGCAGTAGTCCATTGTATGGATATACCACCTTTTATTTATCCATTTTTCCACGTATCCATTCATTATTTGTACATTTGTGTAGTTTCCACCTTTTACCTATTATGAATAATGCTGCTATAAGCATTATGTATAAGTTCTTGTGTGGACACATGTTTGCATTTCTCTTGGGTATATGCATAGGAGTGTAATTGCTTGGTTTTATGGTAACTATATTCAAATTCTTAAGGAACTGACTGACTTTTTTTGAAAGTAGCTGTACCATTTTATGTTCCCATTTATTTAAGGGTTCCAATTTCTCTACTTCCTCTCCAATGCTTATTATCTTTCATTTTTATTATAGCCATCTTAATGTGTGTGAAGCGATATCTCGTTATGGTTTGGGTTTGTATTTCCCTAATGATTAGTTTATTGGCCATTTGTATATCTTCTTTGGAAAAATGTCTGTTCCGATTCTTTTTAAATTCATTTTAAAATTGGGTTATCTGCCTTTTTATTAGTGAGTTGTAAGAGTTCTTTCCCTGTTGCTTTCTTGCTGATGATTTTAGACGGCAATTTAGAAAGTTAAATGCATATTTCACAACATTGGAAATTATTAGAATACAATAAATTCAAATTTTATCAAAGGATGAAAGTGTCCCTGTATAACTCCTCTTATCTCCTACAATTTCATAGATTTCCACTGACATGCCTATTTGTATTGCATGTTGAAACCTGTGTATGGTCATATTAGTAAATGGCCAAGGCTTTGAGTGAATGGCCCACTTACCTCTAACCCAAAGTGTAGAAAACCTTAGAGGCATACAAAAACACTTGAATTGTCTACTATTTAGTCCTGAGACAAATTTGAAGTCATTTTTATTTGAGATAGGTTAAAAAGAGTAGTGAAACATTGTTGCACAGAGTAAGCACACATTAAGTGTTGAATGAAGGAATATGATGTGCTTAGGACTTTGTCAGGCATTGAGTTTTAAGTGCTCCGCTTTGTTTATTTAAGAAAGCATATGAAAGGGCAGAATTATTTCCTTCTTAGTTGAAGGGCTGTTGATCTTTTGAAGCTAGAGCCAATGACACTAATACCTTGATTGTCTTGAATGTTTTTCCAATTTTGGACACAGGGAGTGAAGCTTAACTGCAAATTGATAGCCTATCTACAAATGGATCCATTTCTCTTTGAATCTGAACAGACATTTTCCAAAGAAGATATACAAATGGTCAATAAGCTAATCATTAGGGAAATACAAACCAAAACCATAGTGAGATATCCCTTCACACACATTAGGATGGCTATAATAAAAGTGTAAGTCATATTATATACATGACATGGTTTTTATCTAGTTTTGGGAAGATAAACAGATCTGAGTCATATGTGATTACGAGACCAACTGCTTACTCATAGATCTAGAAGGTGTTTAGAAGTCATTCATTCAGCAATTCTATTGCCCCTGCCCTTCACATTAACTCTCTGAAGATTAACTACATTCCTAGTATTTCCTTTGTTTCTACTCCTGGTTGCCTGCTCTTTGGTCCTGACTTGGCATACTCAATTATAAGCAATAAAAAGGCACAGGGCTCCAATTTCTGTAACATATTAGCTGTTTGATTGTGGGCAAGTCACTTACCTCTCTGAATCTCAGTTTCTTTCCTCTTCCATAGATTTGAGATGCTAAATATAACATGTGTTTTCTCTCCTTTCCAGGATTATTGTGAATACCACTTGAGATAATAAGGGAGAACACCTTGCAAGATGTTAAACTCAAAATAAATGTTAACTGCGGCTGCTATAATTGTTTAGCAACCTCAAGCCAACCCATTAGTTGATTCTGCTTTTTCTTTTTTCCTTTATAGCTCTTGTTAACATGACATTTGGAAAGAGTTTAAAACAAACAACTGAAACAAAATTTAGAGATAAATGGCTGTTTTTTTGGTCTTATGTTTCTTTTCTGCCAATACAGAACAGAGGAGAGTTTGAGGGAAAATGCTTCTGTGGATACATAGATATTGCTTGAATTTGACCCAAAAGAATGAAAGAGAGTGTTTTGTTGATGGTGCTCCTTGAGGTGGTGGCCACATAAAGGAACTAGTACAGCATTCTTCTATGTTGCACTTGATAGAACCTGTTTCTTTCCAGCTCACAGTTGGTGGAACCAGAAGAATTCTGATTCTGCATTTTCCAAGGTATAATCCCTCTTTGCCTCACCCAGTATAAATGGCATAAAAGAAGGTAACTCCTTGATGGGCTGGCTTCCTTTTAGTGGGCCAAAGAGAGAAAGCCAACAGGTAAGTGAAAGCTTCTTCCCTGAAGAGGTAAGTGGGCTTTTTTTTAAGTCACTAATGAAGAGAGATTCTTAGAAGGGGTCAAGCCAAAGCTGATTGAATTAAATCAAGGATAACTTTCAAAAGGCAGGAGGTAATTCCCAACTTGGAAACAAGCCAGAAATGAGAGATTGCCCCCATTTATTCCACTCAAAATGCCACAGGAGTTGAATGACCACAAAGACAATATTTTCCAGGAAATGAAAACCACTAATGGACATTATTTTGGTAATTCAAATACTTTTTTTCATGATAAACACCTGATCCTTTTGGAAACAAATTTAATGGTGATGTTTACCCATTTATATTTGTATACGCTAAGCTCAGTGACAGCACTCAATAAATAATAAATAATAAATAATGATAATAATAATCCTGATCCAAAATCTTCAGGAGAAAAAATAAGACTCAGAGATTTATTGTTGGCATATTCTGTAAAAATCGATCTGGCTCTCTATATAGAAGAAGTGCCCTGAAGGAACATAATACATTGATTTATGATTCAAAGAAAATGTAGTTTTAAGAATTACAATAACTACAGTAATAAAATAATCAATGTCTTTCATGGCCCATAATTAAAAAAAGAAAGAAAGGAAAAGAAAATAACACCCAAAATAGTATGTCACTATCTTAGGAAAAGAAGAAGATTTCATGAGCACTTTTAGATTACTGACTTCAGAAACAAGATCTGTCCCAGGTATAAATGTCGACTTTTGTTTGCTTTTTGAGGAAGTAGGTTGCCTAGCTCAGGTGAAGAAAGGAGCTAATATACCTCTATCCACCTCTCTCAGTCCACACCTAACTTTCTCAACCAGCTGAAGCTCATGCCCATTGCTTCAGATATCAATGATGACCATGCTACCTGTACTTCAGATCACCTCTTCTCAGAATGAGGAGCTTCCAAGAACCTTGTAACTACTTTCCACACCCAGGTTCTCCCACATTAATTCATCCTTCATTTTGCCTCCACGAGGAGCTTCATAAAGCACAAAAGGACCCCTTCTTAAGGTCCTTCAGTGACTGCATATTGCCTGTGGAATGAAACTCAAAATTTGTGCTGATAGCTGTTCTCACGTTAACTTTTTTCAGCTTCACACCCCACTACATTCACTCTTCAGAATTTTGTTCTATTGACACATTCATGAAGACCCTCACATTCCATGCACTTACCTGTGTCTGTGGCTTTATTCAGACTGATTCCTGTATGGAATTCACTTTAGCACCAGCTGAGATTTTTCTTTAAGTTGCAGCTCAAATGCCAACTCCTTTATGTAGTCTTTCATGTTTCTTTTATTTAGTATTGATCCCCGACTACCTTGCACTCCAGTGGATTAATAATCATAGCATTTTTATAACATTTATTTAGATCTTCTTTGTATAAAATTAAATGTATGCATAATTCTTCCCAGTAAGTTGTTAGATTCCAGTTAGTATGAATTTTGCATGTAGTAGGTGCTTAATATATAGTTATTGAATTCTACTGCTACAGTGGGGAGGATACCCATGGGAAAAACTCTAATAGCTTGATATTTCATGACCTATGTCTTTTAGTAAATAAGAACATGACTATGTCAGTATCTAGCTTCATCCTAACATTGACAACCATTTCTCTAATATGTAAACATCTCCTCACGTATTGTACATGGCGTTAGTAGGTGTTCAGTAAGTGCTTATTGAAAGTCTATTGCTAAAGTAGAGTGAGAACTCATGAAAAAGGATGCTGGGAGCCTCAACATGTACAATGTGGGCCATCCTATAAAATCCACCTTGTCCTTGCTATATGCCTCATTCTGACTTTGATAAACATTTCTTTAATATATTGGAGTTTTTTGGATTTTATTTCCAGGATTATTATGGCACCCAATCAAGTGCCATTGACAAAAATCAATGATTATGTTCTCTCATTAATCACACAGTTAATAAAACATCTCCATGGTATCTATGTTGAATTAAATGGTATGGGAAGAATTGTGGGATTAAAAGTTATCATGAAAATGGTCCTTATGTTCAAAAGGATCACATTTACTATCATATTTTAAAATCTTCTGCTTATGTGTCTTTATTATCCCATTATATTATAAACTCTCTGAAGACAAGGGTCACATTTGTCTTTATAGCCATATTCTTCAGCACCAAGCAGGGTCTTGATACATGGTACACATGCAGCAAATGTTTGTTACCTCAATAACATACTGTCATATTAAATCAGCAGTGGCACTTAGGAGTAGCATCATTGTAGACCAGAATATTTCTACTTTCCCTCTCTAAGTTTAAACAATCCCAAAGACTTCCTTGAGCTTAAGTGATCAGACAATACAAATTTAAGTCAGTGATTTGGGACAAGAAAGTTTCGTTTCAAATATTCATAGGCTGCTGAGATGAGTGCACACCTGTGTTTTACCAAATTGAAAAAAGAACTAAATAGGATCAAAGAAAATAAACATATAAGGAACAAGGGAGCTTAACTAATTCTTCATAATGACTTTGGGGTTTATTGTACCAAGCCAGGTGTAGAATTTCCTGAACTCCCTAAATTGATTCTGCCCCTGAGCCTTAAAAGGTGTTATCAGTGGATTTCTTAACCACCTCGGTGATTTTAATATAAACCTACTGCATCTATTCAAGCAGCTGCTCACTCTGACTCCTCATCTTTCCTCCATGGGGACTCCAATGACTGGGTTTCTACCTTCCACCCAACAATCCTTCCAGAGGATCTTGGGAGATGCTCATGCATATTAATCAGTGCAAAGATGACAAGGCAAAACTGAGCTCCTTGGTGAAGGCTATTTTCTAACCTCCTTACAGGCAGACTGCTTCTTTATACTGGAGGGGATAGCTTGGTAATCTAAGCACCAACTCTAAAATGTCTGCACTGCCTGGAACCAGACTTTCACGTAAAAATACTTTGCCCTATAATAGCACTGCTCACTGAAAGATTTACTGACAATCAAATAGTATTCCTTCCATTTTATGCAAAGGTCAGATCAGAGTAATGAAAGAAAAGGGCGATGTTAGTGAGGAGATTGAGGAACAATTGGGGCCCTACCAAAGCTAGAGCAAATAAAAGCAGAACCAGTTCATGAGCCAAGACATATGGTCAATTGCCCAGCTGCACTGGAGTGGGGCCCTTGTTGATGAGCATCTGAAATATTAACAGGTTATTTATTTACATGTCTGAGGCATACAGAATTTTTTCTGTAACTGCAGTGACCCCAAAGCCTTACTTGAAGCAGATGTGATTCTGTGTACAGTTTGACATTACTCAGAGAAGCCATCTCACCCTTTCTGAAAAAAGACAGGGCTTAGGGATCACACAACTAAGGAAGCCAGTCAACTGAGAATGACTTGCCTTAAGTATATTGTCTTGATCCATATCAGCATACTACTAGAAATGTTCTGTGAAAATTTAGTTAAGCTTTTCCCGCACTGGATGATGGATTCCATCATCTCCACGATAATATATATTCATTACAAACAATATAGCATTTTAGCAGAAAAATTTTTCTCAACTAGAGGACCTCTTTCCCTTATTGGCATCTTAAGTGATACTGTCAGGGTATAATAGATTCTTGGGATCTTGCTCTATGAAATCTGAACGGGGTTGAGAGGTGTAAATAAAGTATAACTTTACTTCTAGAGTGATATATTGCCCTTTATCTGGGGGAAAAGATCATCTCTTTGGTAGAAGATCATTAAACCTTAATACCCTCACTCATTAAAGGCATAAACCATGTCATTTCAAAGTTCTGTACCAAATTCAGCACATGACATCTGCCTAACATATATAACAATAGGAGACCTGCCATAATACTAAGACTGCTAGTGTGGAATCATTTCCACACCTCACTGCTTCTCACGAGGGACTCAGGCCTGGAAATGTTAAGATAATAAGCCATTCACTGCAATTAAATGGTATATGACTAATCACCGAAGTGACCAGTCATTAGGCTGGCCATGGAACTCTTCTCTCTGGAAGGCTGACAAATGGTGTTTATGGCAGAGAATTCCTAGTCAATAGCCGCCCTGCCACAGTGTGTATTGATCTAGCAAGAGCTTGAGATCCAGTGAATCTGAGACATCAGCTCTTCCCCAAGTGCCTGTATGTGACTGATTTTGCTGATCGCTTGATTAAATAAGACAGGCATGATCTGAGTAGGGTAGCTCCCAAATCAGCTTTTCATCAAAGAGCGGATAAGGGAGAACACAGGACTCTTTTCTGGGAAATTCAGGCCTTGGCTTGTCCTTAGGAAAGAGGCATGCCGGGTGCTGAAATGATTTCCTCCAACCTCCAGTCCCATCCCCTGACACATAACCAGTAACCCAGACAACCTCTTTTTAAGCTAATGTGAGGTAGCCACATTTTTTATACTAGTTGAAAAATGAATGAAATTGATATTTCTCAACTTTCCTGCAACAAACAAAAACTCACGTGAGTATCTTTCCAAAATGAGCTCAGAAGATTTCTGCCCCATTCAGTGATTTGTATATTGACAGGGAGGATGAATATTGGTTGTTGTAGGTTCTTGTGTGAAAGTAAAAATTCTGTGGGGAGGTGTTTTAAGAGCAATATGTGTGAAAAATCTTCAGTTTTATAATATTCACACAGTCCAGTCCTGAGCTGAGAAACTGAAATGAATGGTTAAAATGCAAATTTGATCATAGCTTTCATAGTTTGCACAGTAGGTGTATTAAACAAGTAAAGTATGAAAACAAAAGAAATAAGACTTCCACTCTATTTTCCTCTGGTCAGATTGTATCTGGGAATCACATGTAATAGAGGCCTATACAAACCAAAAATAGCCAGAACTGAGAAGAGCCTCTCCATGAGGTTCTCAATGGACGTGACAAAGAGCAATGTCAAGGGAGACAGCATGGTTGCCTTTGAGTACGCGAAAAGTTGCTGTGTAGAAGTGTTATCACACTCACACTCTGTGGCCACCAAGGCAGAATAAATACAGTGTTGATGATACTGGGAGACATGGGGATAGTATGTGAATGTCTGAAATCCACCTGTTTGTATCTTAAAATAGTTTATATGAGAAGGTACATAACTCAAAACTTTTAAATAAAGAACTTAACTTGCCTGTACACAAAGTAAAAATAACATGATGGGCAAGAGAAAAGCAGGATTTCTTTCACAGAGAAAAAATAATGCATATAAAAAAGAAGAAATGTCTTAAGCCAGCTAATTGAAAAGAACAGAAGGCTCTAGTTTATACAGAGTTTGGGGCACACTTAAGTCTTCAAGGGAAGAAGAAATTCAGAAGAATGAGAATAGCCTAACCTTATGCAAGAGGTAGGAGAGAGAGTGAGCAAAAAAGATTTTTAAACAGAGTTCTTTAGAGGATCTGGGATCAGTTTCTTGCTTAAAATTATCTCAGGGGGAAAACAAAGATAAAAATATTGTATTTCTACTTGTTACCTTTGGAAATTAGCTTTGCTTTTGTTATTGTTTTATAAGTAAACACATTTTTTTTCAGTTTTAAGAGAATTCACTTTCTAAAAGATGTAAGGTACACAATCCAGCACTCCAACACAGATCCATGGCTTGCCTGGTGATGGAAATCCAATAACACAGAGGAGAGGGAACTACCTAGCCAGCTAGATGAACTAAATGAATTCACTCTCTACCTCTCAACACAACTGAGAGAAGAATTAATGCTGCAGCTATTTCGATGTTGATTTCAAGAAATCTTGGTTCTGCCTACACATTTCCATCCATCCCAAGCGTTCTATAAAGTATGAAATATCCAAGCTGCTTTTAATTGTAGATTTGGATCTCTAGTCCTTTATCAACACTTTGGTTTCACCTAAAGGTTCCAGTTCTTAATTCATGCAAACTACGAACAAATACGGTAGTTTGTTATCAATTGTTTATTTCAAGAAAAAAGAAAAAAAAGTTGTCTAAGTCTACTACTTAGAAGTAGAGTTACCAAGAAGGCAAGGTCCCTAGAGTTCTTGTTTATTATTAAATTCCCACACTTAGTAAAAACCTAACACACAGTAGATGCTCAAAAATATTTCTGAAATTAAAGAATAAAGTTAATCAGTCTCTGCACAGACTCCAGAGAACTCTCTGAAAAGCAAAAGTCTCTATTACAGCCTGGACCCAGCCTACCTTTCAGGCCTCATTCATGCTACTGTCCAGCACCCACCCTGCCCTCCATTCATGCTGAATTGTTCTTCATTGGTCAGACAAGCTCCATTTACCATTTACCCCCAGCCTGTACCCATGCTCCCATTTGCCAGAAAGCCCTACATACCTGCTGACCTACTTACTCTTCCAGAGCCAGTTACAGAATCATCTCTCCAAGAAATCATCCATGACTGCACGAAAAGCCCGTCCCTCTTCTGCAACCCCATGCAATCCTATGCATGCCACCTGCACGCTGGTTTGCAAATATTTATGTGTGTCTGTCTCCTTTAAGAAGGTGGCCATGGCTTATCTTGAGGGACAAGGGGAGCAAATTTATAGACACTCATTGTACAACCTTTTTGTTGTTGTTCTCTCTTGTTTTTAAATTACAGATGTTTTTCTCATTACATAAAAAGGTTGGAAAAATACAAAATCACGTAAATCAAAGGTTGTAGCCTCTCCAATCCCATTCTTTCAGAGGGGGCCACTTGTATCAAATTGTTGTGTTCTTCAGGAGATATTTTTTCTGTTCATATGATCACTCAAAAATCTCTGGTTTAATATCTAATCTAGATATAAACCAGATATTGACATAGGCAGAGACATAGAGATATCGGTATAGATGCATTGTGATTTTTTAAAAACAAGTGAGATAGATGTATATATGCAATGACAGGTCAGGCTAGTATTTGGCAGAAGCCACCTTTCCTTTTTTTAGTAGATGGAGTGGAAAGACCACTAGGACCCTGCATGACCCCACCCCTCAGTCAACAGAATGCCTCCTCCATTCTCTCTTCTCTGCCACCAATTTGTTCCATAAACTTGGGCAATTATGTCTACTCTCTGTATCTCGTTTTCATCATATGTGCAATAAGGAATTGAATTAGTGTCTTCTATGTTCTTTCTACCAACAGCAATCACCTATGGTGTCATGCTTTACAAAATAAGAATACTGTCAGAAGGACCTCACTATCTGTGCCATATATCCCTTTCTGACACAGAAAGAACCAAGTACACCACTCAGCAGCAGAACAAGTTCTGAGGGTTCTGTCTTTCCCCCTCTTGCCTAAGCACCAAGGACAGGAAAGAATTGTCCTGCAGCCTCTCCTCTTGTTTTTGGTGATCTCAAGGCAATGAGGCAATGCTCCTTACAGAGAAACTTCTTTAAGTAACAACCTGACCAGTCCTCTGAATTAGGGCACTGTAACCAATGTGGGAAACTCAGCACCCAACATTACTGCCCACTGCGCAATTTCACCAGAAAAATCTTAGATGTTTGGGCAAGAATGTACAACAGAGTGGATGGTAGGGAAGAGATACAGGCTTTGGAACTTCCCTCCTGGGTGTCCACCCTAGTTCCTCCTCTTCCTACCAGTATTATCTTAAACAATAATTAATGGTTGCCACCATTGTTTAGTAGTTCCTATGAGCCAGTGCTGAGTGCATGACCTGAATGTATTTATGTTTTACCAAAGGAACATTATGAAGTTCTACTATTATATATGAGGTACTATTATGTTATCAATTTAGAAATGTGGAAACTGAGGCTCAGAGAAGATGATAGGCAACTCGCTCAAGACCACAAAGCCAGGTGTAAATTGATGGGGGGGGGTTAGAATTCAAATGCAGGTCTAACTCCAAACCCCATGCTTTCAGTTATACTCCATCTCGGCAAGCTACTCATTCTCTTTGGACCTCAGTTTCTTTATCTTTGTTCTGATAGGAAATGGGATTGGATGTGAGTCCTTTGCTGCTGTTTCATCCCTCCTCCTCTGCCTTGGAGTGAGTACTCAGCCAAGAGTGAGCATCCTTGCCTTCTAAGTGGATGCCATGAAGGATCTGGAAGTCTAGGTGGGAAGAAAGATGTGGTGCAGAGTTCACAGACTTTCTGCACGTGACTTTTCTGTCTTGAAATACAGCCTGTAGGTAGGTGGTGGTGAGTTATTTATATAAAGATGTAGAACTAAAAGATGAATTATCAGGAAGGGTTAATAATCTGCAATCTCTGGCCAGTCCTATCTTTGAATTATTGTAAATTCTGAACTTGTGAAGGTCAAGTTAATGAGGCATTACTGTATCTATCTGCCAGATTATGCTAAGAGTTTTTAAATAACATAATTTTTATTCATTGAAAGATTGTTTAAAAAAAGGCAATGGAAAAGGAATTTATTTCATCTTAATAGTTATATATTCCAAAAAAGAAAGAACAAGACACAATTAAGGCAGGTTTTTATCTGAATGCTAAAGTAAAAGAAAAATAATACACTGAACATTTGACTCACCATGGAAGTTGTTTGTAAACCCCAATTTGAAATGTCTGTTCCAGTTTTCACATGAGTGGGTAGTTTCTCTCTGACCTCTAAAGCCTATCCTCACTCTCCATTTTCTATTACTCTAAAAATGAAAAGAACCAAATTATATAGCTTTCACATCACATGAGGCATATCCAACCTTTATAAAGAAAGATATTATGATATCTGGGCACCAAGGAAGATGTAAAGACTGGGCTGACACTTCATTGTTTCCCTGTGGCCTAATCCAGACCCTACAGCATGTCCTTCACCAAACATCTGAGAAAAACAAATATACACAACAGAGCTGAAGGAATAGTGACATAAATATATGTATGTGATGTTGGGTGACTTGGGAATACAATATATAATTAGTTTCTTGATTCTTCAAGATTACAGACATTTCCTAAAGAACAATAGCCATTTTAGTTTCCCAAAAGGCAAGAAAGTAACAGGCTAGGGACCAGAGGGAATGCTTGAGCTCTGCAGCTGCTGCTTCTCAGAAGTGTGAAAATCAGAGTGCATCTGCTGATAATGACCTCAAATTAGGACAAAGTAATGATCATTGTATTTTCCGTTGTGATAAAAAATCCCAACAAGATTCCATTTGGTGTAAGTTGTATTTTGTGTTTATAAACTTAGAAAGATTGAAGCACCCTGAGATATTCTGATAGACCGGAATTCAAATCCTGCCCCATAGAGATGCAATGGCATGAAGTCAGAGTAAATTAGGGCTCTGGACAAATCCTGCCTCCAAATACTTCTGAGTGCTGTAATCTTGGACAAGTTTTATATCCACACTTTGCCTCAGTTTCCTGTCTGTGAGATGAAGATTCTAGTACTGCTGTAAGGAATACAAAAGCTAATACACATAAAGTATTTTGAACAGTGTCTAGCGCCGAGAGTAAGCATTTAATGATTGTTAACTCTTACTCTGTAAAGCAGGAATGATAATGATGCTAGCTCCACTTCATAACATTGTTTTAAGGCCTAAGAGAGACAATGCACAAAAAATGCTTCACAAGGTGCCTAACACAACATAAATGCTCAATGGATGGGGGAACCATTGCTATTAAAGTGCAGAGTAATTAAAGACAGTGAGTAAATCTTGCCTTACTTTTTCTGCCTGTGCCACCCTATCTTAGGTACATTGATCTACTCAGTTCGGTATCTACTATCAAGAAGCTAAGGGACTTTTAAGAAATTGCATAACTTCTGGGGTCCTCACTTTCCTGAGCTATGAAACATCAAAACTAAATGAACAAAGGCCCTTTTCAGCTGTAAAACTGCTGGTTTCTAGAATTCTTCAGTTAGAGTTCTAAGTGTGTGTTAGAGAACAGGAACTAGGAGAATCTGCTGTTCCCTATCACTCCTTCTGGAACATCCTGTGATCCTGGGAGCACTTGCAATTCTAAGCCATCATGTAAACAAAGGCTAGTGGGTTTGGAAGGCTGTCTACAGGCTAGCCCAATAAGCAACTGCCAGTATTACTCTGAGAGATGACCAGAGCTACTAGAGGTCACACCCTCCTGTCTTGTGCCCCTTCTGTCCCTGGGCCATGGGTATGCTCATTTGTCAGCTCTTGTCCAAGGGGGCCAAAATGAAAACCAGAAATGCATTCATTCTGGTAAGCAAACTTGTGAATGAATAGAGCACATACTTGTACCCTCCGTGCTCCCACTTATGTACTCATTGTGACAGTGGCCTACTGACAGAGTCTAGGATTGCAAGGTCAGGGAGCTCGGAAGCGCTGAATGAAGAAGCCCTGGACCAGACAGTTCAAGATGTTGCCCCTGCAGTTCACTCACCTGATCTTCCAGAGGAAAGTCATAAAAGATCTCAGTTGAAATTAATGACTTTAATAGTGAACAAATTAACTGGCTTTAAGTCAGAATATCGGCAATTGAATGCCAGTGTTTAGACACTTCTCTTAATAATGAATAATGATGATAATCCACTTTAAATGCCCTGGACTACGCGATCTTGATTCCAACTTTAGATCCGCCCATAGCACTGTGTGACCTTGGGAAATTCACTATCACTAGACTCACTTTTTCTACCTGTGACACAGCAGGGGGTGGGGTGCTGTCAGTAGAACTAGATGACTTCTTTGATTTCTTCACATTCTGATTCTAACCATATGTTCGGTTCTGAGGTGGATGCACAAGCGCCATGGGGCTGAGGTGCAGTCAGTGTGCTCTCAGAAGGTGATCACAACACAGGAAGAGAGCAGACGGTCGGATGCAATTTTCAGGCCCAGGCTTCTGGATGCATTGTTGTCACTACGATTATCTTTCAGTATGAGAAAACCAAATGTCCCTCATGACACCCTTTCCTCTTGTCACTTCCCCTCACACTTCCCTGCAGCCACATTGAACCTGTAATACACTCTGTTCTAGCTGCACTGGGCCTTCCCTCATGCTGTTCTTTTGCCTGCAATATATTTGCTTCCCTTCTCAACCTGTCTACTTAGTACCTCTAAGCCATGTAATTAACACATCAAACTGCACTTAATCACCCTGGGCAAGGTGAGGCACCCCCGCTCTGAGCTCCCATGGCATCTTATGCTTTCTCTGTGCAAGGAACACCTACAACTTTATATTACAGTGGCTCGTTTTGTTGTTGCTCTGCCTACCTTGACTATAACCCCATTGGGGAAGGAATCCTGTCTACCTTGCTCACCACTGTACCCCAAGTGCTTAGTGCATGCTTGTGACCCAGAAGGTATTCAATAAGCTCTTACTGTGCTGTAGTGCATTGTGTTGTGTTGTGGTATGTTGTGTCATGTTGTGTATGTTGCCTTGCATTATGTTTTGTGTATTATCAAGTATAAATACATAAGCATGTGGATTAATATAGGAAAGAAGTCTGTATTGTATGTGTTTTGCTACCGTTGGAATCACTGTGGAGGTTGTTAAAATAAAAAAACAAACAGGCACCAGCCTTGAAATTCCCTGAGCAGACAAAACCAGTTTAGTCATATGAACAAAGCTTAATTTCACTAAATTTGCAAGACTAACCTGACCTGGGTCATGTCTTACTTATGCTGCTGGAAATCATAAGCAAAACGTAGACTATGTCCCAAGGTTGACATAGGTAACTGCTGACCAATCCATTTAAGAGAATTCTAAAATTGCACCCAATCACTGTGAGGAATAATCAGTCCCTGCTTTCTTGCCATAGAAGCTGCTTTCTATCAACATACCCCGAGCCTCATTCCATGTTTTGGTTTGCGTGCTCCCGGTTTGCAAATTGTCTTTTTGGTGGGTGCACAATAAACTTTTACTAATTACAAGTTGAGTGAGTCATTGCTTTTACTTCTGTTATTTGTGAACTTTTGACAGAGCAGTTAGGCCATAGTGGGAAGAGCAGTAGGGAAGAACTTTGGATCCCTCTAGGGTAAACTTTGGACCCCGGATATGGTACATACAGAGTAACTCATTAAACCTCTCTTAATTACTCAATGTTTGCATGAATAGATTGGGATGATAAAGTTAAATGAAGTATATTGATAGGACATCGTAAATATAACACCAGTGTTGAATATCCATAGATCCATACTATTGGACATGAAGTAGGAAAAAGTGGGCTTTTGACACACATTTGACACACTTCTCACCATTTACCCTTTTCTTTGCTGTTCAGCATCGTACACCCTGTATTTTTCTTTGGGTGTTTGTAAGCCCTGGTTATCCCAGAAGGATGCCCATGTGAATCAGGGCATTGCTATAAGACTAAAAAAATATTTTATCTATATTAAGGGCCTCCTCAGGACCAAAGGACTAAATCACAGGCTGGAGCAGTTTATAATTCAGGTATGGGGCTTCCCTTTCCCTTCCTTACAAATCATGCCACCTCACGCCTACCTGCTCTAAGTGCTCCCAAGGTAGCCATCCCTGCTTTAGCCTCCCTGTCTGATGTCTCCAAAACCAAATCATCCACTCTTGGAGCAAGACAAACTTATGTGGGAAAAATAATAATAAAAAACATTTACCTGAAAAGCTGCCCTATGTCTTCTCCACATGATTAAATCATATTATAGATTCCATTTTTCAAGAAAGCTTTCTTGAACCATCCTTCTCTCCCCCAAACTACGTCAGGTCCTCAATATACACTCTTAAAACATTCTGCCCCTTCCATCATATCATTTAATTACAGTTGTAATTGTTTAATGCCTATTTCCCTTCAAAGATTAAAAATTATATGAGTGTAGTACTATATAAGTCACATTTACCCCTAAATACCAACATCTAGTATGATACCTGGAATGAAAGAGATGCCCAACAATTATTGTTGAGTGGATGATTATGAAATAGCACAATTTTTCAGTATTAAGAAATTTAAGAATGGAAGGCTCACATCACACATAAGAAAAAGCATATTTTCCAACTGTCTTAATGCCACATTTTAGGATTGAAAATAAAAATGCAGGTGTGTATACACTGAGATACAAATAGCACACACATGAAAATAAATATAGAGGGACAAATACTACCAATTTGAATTTGAAAAACATTATATCATTCCTCAAAGGGAATGGTCTAGTAGAACATACAACACATTATATTCGAGGTATTTGACTCTTGATGTGTCGTCTCTTTCCCACCAGCTCAGAAGTTCTTGAAGAAGAACATTTTTCACTCAGTTTTGCAACCACACTGCACCTATTACAGTACATGGCAGGCAGTTGGCTTTCATGAAATAGTTGTTGAATGAATGAATGAATGAATGAACCAAAGACATCTAGGATAGTAACTAAAGAAATAGTCCCAAATTGGAAAGCCTTAGTCAGGCTTTCCATTTTGCTCTCATTAGGTATGTGGAAACATAGAAACTCTGTTTCTGAGTTTCACCTCTACTTATTATTAATAAATGACTTCCATAGTAAACATGATTTTTCTCAGAAACCTAGTAGATTTCAAGAGATAGAAATTGTGATGAATTGGGAAAAAAAAGGAGCAGGTGCCTTTCAATTTAGTTTAAGTATTCATGTACACACACACACACACACACACACACACTCATGTATGCTGCAGCAACAATTCATAACGTCTTTCTATTTCTGCAATGTGCCTGACAGATGAATCCGGGGCTGCGATGCACCTCATTTGGCCAAGCTGTCACTCACCATTTTGTTCATTATGGGGAAATGAAGTCTATTTCCAAGCAACTGGGGGACACATAATAATTGGGCTCTCCAAAGCCTTTTCACTTAATTTGCTCGAGTTGTATTTATTTTTTAGAGAATTAGGTGTTAGCAGCTGATGGACAGAACATCAGAAAAAATGAAGCCAAATGGACAGGATAATAAAGCAAATGATGCAGCTCCCTCCGCTTCCTCCCTTGTCTTTTCTTTTTCCAGCCAGCCCCTCCTTTCTCTTCTCTCTTTCCAGGTGTGCTCACTGGGGGATTTAGCAGCTGCACCTTGACTGACACAACTGAGTTCCATGGATAAGATACCTTCTGCTGGCCTGTGTTCTCTCTCTGATGCGCTTCCCTTTGGGCTTTTTGTTATGAAAGCCCGTATGCATTGTGTGAGCTCTGACTGAACCTCTTTACTTTTTGACTAGCAAAAGCATGGAAACTGAGCTCAAAGGAACATTGTCTCTTTGTTGCTCTCTTCATCCCCAGTTCCACCATAGTAGAAGCAATAAGGAAATAGTTTTAGAGGAGCGTTGGGTTCCTACATGTATTACAATTTAATTTTCTTTTAGAGGAAAGATGGGGTGGAATGAAGCTGTTTTCTAGTGAAATTCAATCTGGATCCTAACTCAGAAAGACCAGGATTCAAATTCTATTCTACTTCCTAACAGATGTATGATCGTAACCTGTCTTGTACTCTACTGGATATACTACTTTTATTAGATGACTTAGGATGAACTGCCATTCCTGATTCAGAGCAGGTGTTTAGTGAGAATGATTCAGGGCTCTTATACCTGTTGGTGCCCTCTAGCAGCATGTCCCTAGACTGAACTTAATCATTGCTATGATTTCCTTATTCCCGCAAGAGGAAAGGATCTAGCTAGTAACAAAAAAAGAGAATAAGATATAGAGGGAAATCTATTAACTATAACTACATACTAACAGAGATTAAACGAAGTGCCATTCCAAATTCAGGCTTGCCCACTGCAACCTCAGCTGCCTGATCATCTGGTTGATGAGCCTCTTAGGAGTCAAATGTTTCTGTAAGTTCTGATTCTTTTCTGCCTGCTGATAACGGTTTTCTGGAGCCCATGGAGCGGGGTGGCTATTATTTATCATCTTGAGGCTTCTAATTAAGACCGTAGCACCCAGTGTCCAACACTCCATTCTCCATGCAGTGTCCTTTTGACTTTTTTAGTGACTGAAACTTGGAATGCCTGTGTCCTCTCTGTCACTCACCTGGAACAATGGATCTTCAAAGTTTGTACCTGTGATGAATGTGCTTCCCACACGGCAAGAGACATTGTTGGTAAACAGCCTTGGGTCCCTAGAGATATTTTTCACATGCAGAAATCAGCATATAAACCAAAGGGGCTATGAGTGTATGAGTGTGTTGGGAGCTGTGAAAACCTTGAACCCTTTCAAGGATTTGGGACATGATCTGATTTAGCATCAGTACAGTAGGAAGTAGTTTCCCAGGAGGTAGCAGAGGGACTCAGAGGCCTTCCCTTTAGCTGCAACTGTGAATCCTGCACCAGAATGCATCCGCAGAATAGGGAACCACACAGCTATGTGGCAAAACAGAGTATGTGGATTAAATCATCACCATCACCATCACATGATGCTTTCCACACAATATCTTTCTTAAGTCTCACAAGAATCCATGAAGTGGACAAAGCTAAGGCTTAAAGAGTGTAAGCATTTAACCCAAACTCACCTAACTAGGGTTAAAGAGGACAGAGTCAAAGCCAAGACTGTGACTCTAGAGTTGTGATAAAAAATACTATAAAGCAATCCATGTACTCACACATAGCCAGGAATTCTGGGCCCTCAGATGACCAGCTGACTGATGACATAAGCCTGGCCCGCTGTCACCTTTATGATATACACCCCTGTTAGCAGAGCCTCTCAGAGGTGGAGAGTCGCCAGCAGAGCGAGAGAATCAGGATTATTCATCTGCTTCAACCCGAGCAGGAAAACACCTGCACCACCACCAGTCACAGAAGTGACAACCCCCCCCAGTCAACCAGATCAGCAAGAAGTACAAATTGTCTTGCTGTTCCCACCCCCAAAATTAGATGGCTATGGGAAGTTCTCCCAATGGTCTGTAGGGCTGGGTGTAGTCCTCCTCCTTTCTTCCTCATTATAGCTCACATCTCACCTCCCAAACTCTCCTTCAGTGCTACTTCATCCCATTACACTAACTACTCTGCTGCTTATCAAACATGCCAGCTGCATTTCCACATCAAGACCTTCTCACCCACCGATTCCTCTTCCTGGAAAGCTCTTTCACCATGCTTAGCCAGCCCTTCACCTTCTCCAAGTCTTTGCTCAACTGTTCCCTTTTCCAGGAAGCCTATCCTGAACACCCCACTGAAGCTGCAGTCTACCTTCCTCACTCCACTGCACTGTTGATCCCTTACTCTCTTCTACTTGTTTAGTTTTCTCAAAGCACTTGTCATCTAACAATCTCTATAATTTACTTCTTTACTGTTAGTGTTGTTATTGTTTGTCTTCTTCTAGTCCAGAAGCTTCATGACCTACAGCTCTGTGTCTGTTTCATCCATGTGCCTAGAATAGTGTTTGAGTGGGTGACTGGACTAAGAAATCATGCTTAACCTTTTTTTTTTTTAATTTTTGAGACACTCAGGGCTGTAAATAATAAAATGAAAAATGCAGCTACGAGTTTAGATGAGTCTGAAGTTGTGGCTAAGACAGCATTTGTGTGTTTATTAAATAGAGGTAAATGACTAAAACGAGCTTGGGAAAATTAAGTTCTGAGAATCTATAGCCTAGAGAGCATCCAGGTCTTGGTTTGATGGTGTAAACCTTCTAAAGCATACCTCTTAAAAGAAAAGCAAGTTTAATTTTACAGTTAATTTGCAGAGGATGACTTGCAAACAAGACACCTTAGGAAACAAAAAGACAAAGCTACTCTTATAAAAACTACTTAATTTTTATTTGGGTTGAGAGAAAATCTAAAATAAAAAAAACATGTAATAATAAAATTAGTAGTAATAAGAACAATTTAGTATTTTACATGTACATCTGCTATCATGACAACAGCCCGGGCTTCTCCTCTAACAAGGGCAGTGAAACCTGGTTAGTTCTCTCTTTGTGCTCTGACCCTCTGGTTCTCCAGCTCTGTGCTTCCTGGCTGGGTTCTTCTAGTCAGATGTCTTTAACTCAAAGAGCTCCCATTCGTCCTCCCAAATCTTATGCACAGGTCATCAACTCTACAAAGTCTTCCTTAATACATCAAGTCAGATTAATTTTCTACTTCCTTGTGCTGATTTCTACTCCAGTATGCAACAAAAAATGTATTACGTGGTACTGTGATATAGTAGACTGCAAAAGTGGCCACAAATTCCCCACATCCCTATATGCAAGCAACTTTGTAATGGGACTTTGCTGCCACTTTCAACAAAAGGTATAGTTTATTTCTTCATTCCTTGAAGCTAGGCTTGACTACATGATTGGCTTTGGCCAATGAGATGTTAGCAGACTTGCATCCAGGAGAGGCTCCTGTAGTTTTTGCCCCCTGGGGCTTGTCTTCTTACAGCCCTTCGCCTGTGATTACTACCACAGGAAGGAGTCCCTGATGGCCTGTGGGATGAGGAGAGAAGGGGTGCCAAGCTGCCTCACTACCCCAGCTGACATTAAGCCAATGGCCAGACACAGGTGACATCTCTAGCCCAGCTGAGCTTCCAGCAGACCTCAGAGTTCACATGGACTGCCCTAGACTAGAAACACCGTTCGGCGCATCCAGAGTCCTTGAGAAATAATAAACATTCTCTCCTTAAAACCACTAAATTCTGGGGGTAATTTGTTACATGGCAAAAGCTAAGTGATACATGAGATGTATGTTACTACCAGAATATAAGGAGTTGATGAGCACCTCAAATATAGGAAATGAGTATTTTTCACCTTTGGATTCCCAGGGACTACTGAGACCTCGGCACACAGTAAGCCAATATCTGTTGAGTGTAACTGCATTTAATCAAAGATATTCTATCAGACAAGTAGGCTAGACTAGTGTTTTGGAAATTAAGGGGCATTTGCCATATACAATCATTTTATATGGTATTTGAGTGGAAATGAAAACAAAAGTATATATGGATTTAGTGAATATTCTTAAGGGGTAACTTGCACATTTAAACCCATTATTTCATAGAAATTATGGTTTAGGACAGGCTTAAAATGGTGCTGTCATGATAACTGATGCAGGCCACGTGAGCACAGGTGTGAGACTCAGGGATGCCCTAGCAGGTTTCAGACCCTATGGGATGGAACCTGGCCCCATAACTGTTAAGAGATACATACAGCATCTTTAGTGTAGATTTCCATACTTTAAAATTCCATGTGCATTTCTGTACCATTCTTTTCAACCCCACACCAAACTGTTACTCTGAAGGGACCTCAACAATTCCAAAATCACATCAATGATATTGGGCTACACACCTTAAATTTTAGTGGTGTTTTGCAATGGAATACTGGAAATTGAAAGACTAAGAAGTCATTCCCCAGCTGAATACTTCCACTGGTTGCCACTGTAACCTAGATCAAGGTCAAGGTGATTCCGTGCTGTAATTTTCTCATCTCTCAAGCTTGGTTCCCTTTCCTTTTGAACCCACAACACCCTGATAAGTTAAGAAGAAAGAAAAGGCACCATGTTCTTAAAAAACAGAGCAATAGAGAGCACATAAGATCTGTAATGGGCTTTTTATTTTTGCCAAATGTTGCTCATAATGTTTAAATGCTAAAGAAAACTGTATTAAAATCAAGCAAAAGTATGACCTTAATGGAGCAATAATGATAATAATAATGATGAATAATTAAAAAGATGATTTTTCATGTGTAACCTCAGTGCATAATGAACACTTAATGTAGGAAGACAGCCCTATAGGTTAGGATTAAAGTAGAAAACTTGGTATTTTACAGTAATGTTATTTCAAATATGACTATCCTCAGAAGGAAATTATAAATTAATTTAGAAAAATGAGGCTCTTTAGTAATAATTTGGGGTAAGATCTACTGTAAAAGTATGATATTCCAATTTTGATCATAATAAAAATAAAAGACAATACCCAAAAGGATCAAATGAACCCATCTATCAAACTGTATAGGTTTTTCTAATCCACATTTTCAGATTCACAGACTGAATTTTTGCTGATATATGCATTATAATATATATAATACATGTTCATATTATGTATCATTATATATATATATAGTCTCATCATTTATGATAGAAGAAGGTTTTAAAAGCTTAGACTCAATTCATACACTTGATGTGGTATGTGTATAAACACATGTACTTATTTTAATGTGGATATAATTATTACTCAATTGTAGCTTTTAATGGGAAGATCATTAGGGACAGTTAAATCTGACTGCATTTAGCTTTCATTGAGACTCTGAAATTATTTTTTCAAAACGTTCGGGTTCTGAAAAAAGGCAAACTGTGTTTGTCTCAAATAATCTTTCCTTAAATCAGACTGGTATTTTAAGGCAAATTTAATCCATATAGTTCATACTCATTTACACTTAAATTATCCAACTGGAGCTTTTAACAGCTATTTGATGTCCCAGACACCTTTTGAGCTTTTCAAGTGAGCCCCTAAAAGCCTGTTCCATCTCTTCCGCCCTCCTCTCTTCAGTTTAAGAGGTTGCATTCTGCTCAGAGTAAACAAATTGAATACTGAAACTTTTAGTTATTTTTCCTCTCAGTTTATGACCTATGAATGTAAAGTGGCTTTCAGATGTGACATAACTAATTTTCCCATCCCTATGAACCAATATGGGGTGTGTGTCACATTATGCTTACTTATGAACAGCTATATAGCCAGCAAATGAGGCAATCTCTGGACTCCTCATTGGGCATCCATAGCATATAAATAGATAATTACAGGACCTCAAACTTCTATGACATTTTTCACCTGAAAATTGCCAAGGCTGCCTTTAGAAAATGGCATGAGCATCCATCTTTGAACTTGCACAGATACAAAAATGCCTAGTTATATCTCTAAATATTTCTACCCTCTTACAGATGGGAAAGCCTTAAGCAGCGATAAACCAGGGAACCAAAGGTCTTCCCTTCCAGGCTATGGTCCTCTGAAGCACAAATGAGTTCAAGAGAAGGTCATATTGTGTGTGCGCGCATGTGTATGCATGTGTGTGGTGTGTGTGTGTGTGTTTGAGACAGGGAGAAAGAAACAGAGAACAGGGATAGAGGGAGAGACAGAGAGAGAGGCAAAGTGAAAGAGGAGACTTGAGTATTTAAGAATTGCCCAAACACTCATCTCTCTGGAATTGTGAACGTGTTTGCGGTTGGAATCTTATGAACTCCAGTCCTCATTTTAGCAAGATGAGCTTCCATAGCTGCTGTTTGTTGATCCCATCTATCCTTATTCATTTCTGTTCTGTCCTCAAAGGCTGCAGACACTGTCTTAGTGGAGGCTTCAAATGTACTTCATGCGCCATTTTTCTAACTTTCCTTCCCAACTCTCAGTTCCCATTGGATACTCAGTGGATTCCACATTCTATTTCCTGAGTCCACTGCAACATGTTTTCATATCTGATGAGAAATATACATCAGAATGGCCTGGGGGAACCCTTGATGAAGCAAGGGGAGAAATTCATCTGGAAGGAGGCTCAGAACAGACATGGCAGGCAGGGGCTTACTTGCATCAGGACATCTACTCTGATCCCCGAAGGAGCAGAGCCCAGGCGAGCAGGCCTGGAAGGAAGGCAGTGCCCTGGCACAAAGGGCTGCCTCCCCCACCTCCAGGGTGCTGGCCCACCCTGCCTGCCACCGGGAGAGCAGGCAAGGGCTGCTGTTCTGGATCACTGCATTTTCCTAATAAGACTTTGCACAAGCCACTAAATGAAGCTGGCTGCCCGGGTGAATTCAATCCCAGCCCCATTTCAGTTTACCCATTTCCTCAGAATGTAATCTCACCTCCTCACTATTGGATTCCCTCAGGGCCATGTAACTGATGAATACAGGCTACCAGGAGGGGGGTGGAGTGGGAGGTAGGTATGCAGGTGATACAGAATCACAGCACGCCGCGTTCGGAAGGCACTGTCTAAAAAAGCCACAGAATATGTGGATGTCCTGTTGCAAGAGGACCTCAGAAAATACACAGTATAAACCTTGACTGATATTTGAATTCCTGCATATGATTGCTCTGCTTCGGCTAAAGCATCGACATCACAGGGAACTCACTTTCTCCAGATGCAACTTTCCTAGAATGTTCTCCTTTGTATGGAGTTGACATTTACCTCCCTGAAACTGGATTTACAAGCTGTCCTCTGCACCCTTGTGTTTTATAAACCCCAATAGGGAATTTCTCCAATAAATCACCCAGTTATAAAATAGGAATGAGTCACTCTTGCAATAGAAGCAACTTGATTAAAAAAAGTAGATATCCCTTAGGAGCCCTTTAGATGGTACATAATGGATGGATTTGTTTGGAACACCTCAAACAGAAATGCCACAGGCTCTGACCTGATTTCCACTACCCACCCCAGAGAATAAGAGATTCATTCTCCAACTGGTTGTAGCAGAAAAGGTAGTAACATAAAGAGCTGTATCTATCATACATCACCTGCTCTCTATGTTTTGTATTCATTATATTTTTCCTTATAACATCTGTTTGAAATTTATATGTATCATTATTCCTACTTTTAGAAAAAGAAATTAAGGCTTGATTAAATAATCCACCCAAGGGAAGGCTCTCCTTAAGTGACAGAACTGGCACTCAAACTTGGAAGTTTCTTAATGGAAAGACTGTGAATTTTGATGATCATGTAATAATTCTTACATATGTTCACTTATATGTACAAATATGTGTGTATATATGTGGATTTTTTTTATCTTTTTTTAATATAATTTATTTTATCATTAATTTACAATTACATGTGCAATATTACGATTATTAAACTACCCCTTCATCAGGTCCCCCCCACCAACCCCATTACAGTCACTGTCCATCAGCGTAGTGAGATGCTATAGAATCACTACTTGTCTTCTCTGAGTTGTACTGCCCTCCCCGTGCCCCCCCAACATTACATCTACTAATCGTAATGCCCCTTTTTCCCTCTTATCCCTCCCTTCCCGCCCATTTTCCCCAGTCCCTTTCCCTTTGGTAACTATTAGTCCGTTCTTGGGTTCTGTGAGTCTGCTGCTGTTTTGTTCCTTCAGTTTTTTTCTTTGTTCTTATACTCCACATATGAGTGAAATAATTTGATACTTGTCTTTTTCGGCTTGGCTTATTTCACTGAGCATAATACCCTCTAGCTCCATCCATGTTGTTGCAAATGGTAGGATTTGTTTTCTTCTTATGGCTGAATAATATTCCATTGTGTATATGTACCACTTCTTCTTTATCCATTCATCTACTGATGGACACTTAGGTTGCTTCCATTTCTTGGCTATTGTAAATAGTGCTACAATAAACATAGGGGTGCATCTGTCCTTTTCAAATTGGGCTGCTGCATTCTTAGGGTAAATTCCTAGGAGTGGAATTCCTGGGTCAAATGGTATTTTGAGTTTTTTGAGGAACCTCCATACTGCTTTCCACAATGGTTGAACTAATTTGCAGTCCCACCAGCAGTGTAGGAGGGTTCCCTTTTCTCCACATCCTCGCCAACATTTGTTGTTGTTTGTGTTTTGGATGTTGGCCATCCTCACTGGTGTGAGGTGATATCTCATTGTGGTTTTAATCTGCATTTCTCTGATGATTAGCGATGTGGAGCATCTTTTCATGTGCCTGTTGGCCATTTGAATTTCTTCTTAGGAGAAGTGTCTGTTCCACTCCTCTGCCCATTTCTTAATTGGATTATTTGCTTTCTGTTTGTTAAGGTGCATGAGTTCTTTATATATTTTGGATGTCAACCCTTTATCAGATACGTTTTCTATGAATATATTCTCCCATACTGTAGGATGTCTTTTTGTTCTACTGATGGTGTCCTTTGCTGTACAGAAGCTTTTCAGCTTGATATAGTCCCACTTGTTCATTTTTGCTTTTGTTTCCCTTGCCCGGGGAGATATGTTCATGAAGAAGTTGCTCATGTTTATGTCAGGAGATTTTTGCCTATGTTTTTTTCTAAGAGTTTTATGGTTTCATGACTTACATTCAAGTCTTTGATCCACCTTGAGTTTACCTTTGTGTATGGGGCTAGACAGTAGTCTAGTTTCATTCTCTTACATGTAGCTGTCCAGTTTTTCCAACACCAGGTGCTGAAGAGGCTGTCATCTCCCCATTGTATATCCAAGGCACTTTTATCAAATATTAATTGACTGTATATGTTTGGGTTAATGTTTGGATTTTCTATTCTGTTCCACTGGTCTGTGGGTCTGTTTTTGTGCCAATCCCAAATTGTCTTGATTACTTTTATATGTGGATTTTTGTACAAGCCTTTTTTATGGTGTTCATAAATGAATTCATATATAAATACATGTGCTCATAAGTATGTTTATATTGATAATTTATATACAAGTAAACATGTAATCTATGTGTAAATATATATTCATAAATAATTATATATATACTAAATACACACACACACATACATAGGCAAATTCTGTGTGTGTGTTTTAGAAATGGAGCTAATTAGGACAGGTGGCTTGGGTTGGTTTAATATATAGATGATGTCAAAGACTACGTTCTTCACCTGAGTCAGTAGACTGTGCACATTCCTCCCCTCTGTAGGAGCTTGGTTGTTTCCTTTCAGAGAGCAGGGACAGACCCTCACTTTGAGGTCTCCAGCCCATTTTCACCAATCCACCTGTTGCTTTGGTTTCTAGTCAACCTTGATAGTCTTTCTGGGCTAGACATTTCTAGCACCCCGGTTGGCTGCTCTAGGACCCTTTGCTCCCCCTGACCTGCCCCATGAACAAATCATCCCTGGTGAACAGTTTTCTATTCTCTCATCATTCTTGCCCCTTCCCCTGGGTAGAACTGGGAGCCGTTACCTCATTCCCTGCTGGTGGACTCTGGTCCCCTGAAAATAAGCACATCAGGAGTTTACTGCCTGTTCTTATGCTTCACAATACATCTAATTTAAACAGAGTGGGGCACCCAAGGGAGTCAAAAGGAGGACACTTTTCACAGGATTGCAGCACCCAAGAGGTGACTGGAGGAATGGGTCAGCATGTGGCTGGCTGCCCTGGCCCCAATGGGTTGCTCGCTGCAGAAGGAGCCATCAGTCTGGGCAGGTGTGCTCAGAGACTGGCTGCTGCAGTCAGGCTGCGAGGACCAGCGCTGTTTACAGTTTCTTCAGTGAAGTCTTCTCCGAGCTCGGCTGAGGGGAGATGAACAAGGTTGGAACAAATCACACCAAACCTGCTGGGCTTTCCGCCAGAGGTTGAAGAGCTTTACTACGTTGGGCAGATTTCACTCAAGACTGGGTTCCTATGAAGGAGGTCTTGCTTAAGCTACTGCAGGCTGAGATGGCAATGTCCTGTGCATTTTTTAAATAAGTTTTACTTAATTTTAGTTGAGAATAAATCATAGAGGATTCCAGGCTTGGCATAATCCAAATTGGAATCAAGTTAAGAAGCAGTGGCTGAAGGTCAATCCAGTACTTTTGATGTCAACACGGTGTCTGTGTGGCTCCTGAGGCCTGATAACCTAGGGTGGTGGGAGCTTTACAGGTTGTGCTGCTCTATGGGGTTTGCCAACACTGAAGGAATGAGACAATAAACACCAAGTAATTGCCATTTGAAGCCAAGAAACACTTTTTTAGTCTCTAAAAGAGAAAGATAGTATAGCATCCTGTTGTACAGAAAAGCTGCATTTGGGTTTTCCAAAGAGAAACTGAGGCAAGTAAGAGAATCTGAATGACAAGACAAAGAGGTTGAACAGGTGTCCTCCTGTATGTGCATACTTGGATTGATTGGTACTGGCTGCCTCTGGGCCACAAGGGGAGGATTAGAATTATTAACTAGTGATGTCTGTAGCTGGCATGACAAGGGTGAATAAGCAGTATGCATACAATGGCCTCCTCCACCCCAGGGTTGCCTGGAAGCTTGGTGCTGTCAGGATTATGTTTGATGCAGGAGTTCCAAAACTCTGTCCATGGATTTGATAGAGTAAAAACTCTGCAAGTTCTCAGATGTCTTTGTCTTGGGGTTCATCTGAGTTTATCTATTGTGTACGGGCCCTTGGGAAAGCCACTAGAATGAGCTAGTCCCCATCATATGACCATAAAGCCCAATGTCCCAGCAAAGTACCTATTGCCACATACATATATCCCTTTGCTATTTGTGCAGTAGTGGTTGAATTTCAATTATTTTTGCTCCCTACACTCTAGTGTATTACCTTAAAATAATTAGGCCCACTCTGTATTTTGTATTTTCCCCCAAACATTATGTTTCTCTGCCCCAGTTGCCGTAAGTGTTACCATAGATAGGCTCTGAGGTGGTAAGTGCTGTTAAATTCATCTTAAATGCAAGTGTAAGGGAAGAAGGAATGCAGCTTTTCTCAATTTGCTTCTATATCTTGCTGCATAATATTGTCAGTGCATCTTCCAAAAGAGTTGGCTGATAGAGAAGAGACAGTGTAATGGTTCTTAGAGGCATCCACATTTTGGAAGCAACTTCATTATGGCAGAAAACAGTGCGATCCAATAGAACTTCCCACAGTGATGACAATGTTCTGTGACTGTCCTATCCTGTTTTGGTAGCCACCAGTCATATGTGGCTACTGAGCTCTTAAAATATGGCTAGAGCAACTGAGAAACTGAATTTTTAGTGTCAGTTAATTTAGTTAATTAAAACAATTTAGTAGCCTCATGGGGCAAGTGGCTACCATGTAAGTGTTTCTCAAATGTTCACATAGGTAAGAATCACTTGGAGGGCTTGTTAAAACATCAACCACTGGGGCCCAGAGCCAGAAATTCTGATTCAGTACATACGGATGCGATGTGAAAATATGTATTTTCCCACATGTCCCCAGAGGACATTGCTGTTGTATGTCCAAGGGCCTTACTTTGAGCAGCCCGGATGGAGAAGGCTGAGATTACTTAATCTGTGGTTATCGACCAGGGGCAACTTCGCCTCCTGGAGGTCATATGGAAAGATCTGGAGACATTTTTGGTTGTAATAATTGAGGGGCAAGGGTGCTACTGGCATCTTGTGGATAGAGATCATGCTTGCTAACCTCCCATGCACAGGAAAACACTCCCCTACCTCTGCCATACAGCACAAAAGTCAATAGGGCTTGAGTCAAGAAATACTGCTAACTGATCATGCCAATCGGATTCTGGCTACAAAGTGGTTGCAGTACCATCATTTTCATTCAATGTTATCCTGTATCCTTGACAGGCTGTGTCATTGTTCCTCACCCAGCTATTATGATACCCATCCATTCCTTCATTCCTGAGACTGTTCCAAACTGCAAAGTTGAATGCTAGAGTTTGGCATGTGAGAGTCGTTCCCCTGGCTTCCGCAGCAGGTGTGCGCCAGGTCACCAGGTCCCAGGGGGAGCACTCGCTTGACAGATGAAAAGCATGCCAGACAAAAGGGGGCCAACAGTTTCTTTATCTAGTCTCTGAGAGAAACAGTATGCTGGAATCTAATTTTTGCATGTGAATCACATGAGAGTTCATCATCAGGAACTCCGTTGAAGGCATTTACCTGAGAAGTGCATTAGGAAATAAAATAGGCATTGGGGCACAGAAATGCCAGAGTTCTTGCTTTTCTTCTGAAAAAAAATTTCTTCAGCTTTGCCTGGGTGAGCCCCACAGATGCCCTTGCTTCCCCAGGGCCTCAAAGCTGTCAGACAGGGACCTCCAGGAGAGGTGAGAAAAGTTCCCAGAGTCCCAAGGGGTCAGAGGCAAGAACAGGTGAGGCCCCAGAAACGGTTGTTCTCATTTCAGGTCTTAAAATCATTCCGATATTGCACCACTACTAAATTCCCCTCTCAAAGTTTTAGACAGCCAGATTCCGCTCACAAATCCCCTTCTCCCAGAGGAGCCTCTGAGAGCATAAAAGTCCCCCCTATCCAGAGCCTGCCCTCTTTGGGGTCTGCTTCTGTCTGGCTTCTCTGCTTAGCAGTGCAAGCTCCCCCAGGCCTCGCTGGTGAGTCACAGACGTGAAGGTGGACGGAACTAATCTCATGATTGTATTTCCCTTTCAGCTTTTCTGTCGGAAATGAGAATCCGAAATCATTCAGCAACTGTTGTCACGGCCTGAACCTGCTTTCCTTTTTTAGATCCCTAAACTATTTTGTAATGCTCTGAGGCCTTCTTGAATGCAGCTGTTGTCCCATCACACTTGTTTATATGACACAGCCAGGGGTTGACCCTTTCCCACATTTGAGGCTTTGATTGCTAATGGTCCCTCCACTGACCCCTTAGCAGCTCCGGATGGAGAGGGCCACAGCACAGAATGGCACAGTGATGAGGTGACTAGCTCTTGTGAGGGAACAAAGTCCTGTCTGCAGAATGACTGAGTTGGAGTAGGCTGGTACCTATAAGGAAAGTTTAGTCCCCAAAGATAGTTTGGCCTTATGCTCTCTAATCCTTTCTACAGCATCCTAAATCCCTGTCCCCTTCACATGCCAGCTGTGTGATCTGAGTAAAGTCGCTTGGTCCAAGGCTCGGCTTCTTTCTCTGGAACAGAGAGCTAACACTAGCTCCATGAGTTGTTTAATGTGTGAATTAGATAACACTTATTCGTGTGTTAGCACAGTACCTGGCCCATAGTGGGCATTCAGGAAACTCTGAGTCCCTTAGTATGGTGTACATACCCCTGGGTCACAGCTCCTGAATCACAGACCTGCCACATGTGCAGAGGTACAAACATCTCTGAGCAGGGAGTGAGGGGCACATATTGGGAGGAAGGACCCAGCTGCCTCCAGATTACTCTGAAGCACGAAGGGAATCAAGCTGAGTGTGCACGACTACACTGAGAACGCTGTATTATCACAGAATGCTGGTTTTACACTTTGGCTAATGAGTTTTGACCTGTGTGAATTTGGTCTCATAATTACACCACTCAAATTTCCTGTTAGCCAATCAGACTGATGCTGTGAGCCCAACCATCTCGCAATTCTCAATTATCATATTACACCAAGGATGAAGAAAAGTAACGAACGTTCTCCTCTTCTGAATGAGTGGCAAAGCTGAAGGAAATAAGCTCTGCTTATTTCCTCCCAACCTTCAGGTTCCTAAGGCCAAGGCCACACAGGTATGCCTTCAGAGTCCCTTGATATGTGGCCTGCAGTCATCCCAGGCCAAACGGGACCATAAACCTGAGATGCCTCCTGGCTTGTGGATGAGCAGGGTTGTAGTGGCAGATAGGGAAGAGGATGCCTGTGAAATGCAGAGGCCCATGAATGACCATGCTGGCACATAAACGTGAGCTGAAGGGTACACTAAATGCAGAAACAGCACAGAGGCTGGTGCAAGATGCTGGCAGAATCAGGTCTATGCTGATGGCTGGCATGGCACACACTACCTGTGTGACTCTGCTGCTGGGGCAGGGAGTCTGGGCCCACTATAGGGACAAACACACAAAAAGGGGACCATGTGAGCCACAGACATCAGGCCCTGTCCACTTCTAACATTAAGGCTGTAAATACCAGGCCAGCTGTGGTAAGCAGCTGGGGAGGGCCATGCATCGGAATACGGCCCATACAGCTCTGCCTGGACTCTCGCATTATAAATTATGTAGCTGTCTTCATCTATTATTCAGCATAATTTATTTTGGACATTTGCATCAGCAGTTTATATACAAAATAAACTAAATGCCAAAAGAAGGAGGAGAGAATTAAAATAGACATGCATGGACGTGTGGAGGGGCGAGGGAGGGATGAAGGCATCAGGAATGGAGGAGGGCCCATCCTTCACCAAACACAGGTAGTGCGGTGAGAGGGGCAGACAGGGAGGCAGGGAAGCGCATGGAATCACAAGACCACGTCACTACCCCTCTCCCCAGGTCCCAGTCATTTTTATATTTTGGACATTTGGCTTTCATTTGGGGAAGGCCAAATCTCCCACCTCCTTTGAAACTACAAGAATAGGAGCAGAGGACAGCATCCGGCCAAGAGGTAGGCAGCCCAGGCCCAACAGCTCAGGCAGGAGCAAGGGCCCCCACTGAGTGGAGGGAGAAGGGCTCTCAGCACCTGTCCCCATGGGGCACCAGGCCGGGCCCAGACTCTGGAAGGAAGGCCTCAACCCTCCAAAGCTCTTCAAGCGAGTTCAGTGGCTCTACCACTGTCCCTGTGTCCCCACCTCCCACCCCCCAACCGGTGCAGTGGCTCCTGATGTGGAAACAGCTTCAGGAGTGAGTCAGCTTTGTGCAGGAAGTTTCTGAAGGCAGTTCTGGGGTGCTGACAAGGACGAACTGGAAGAAGCAGGACCAGGAGTAGGACAGGAGGCCTGGGTCCCAAGCAATTGTAGTTTTTGGTCTAAATGATTAAGCAGGCAGGGTTTTTGTTCTTTCTTTCCTTTTTTATTTTTTTTCTCTGTTCAGTCTCTGATCCTTCCCCTGTTCATGCCTTGCAACAGAGAAGAAACGAGGTGGGAGGAGAGTGCATAGTCAAAACTACGGAGACAGGGATCACTGGGAAAAAGCGGCACTGTGGGATCACTTAGAGAAAGAAACTATGGTTATTTTTCAGCAGAATCAATAAAAGGTTTTGTTTTGTGTTTCTGAAACCTGTAGGGCACAATTGCAGATAGTTATGAAGTACAAGTTTTTCTGTAGCAGAAAGAAAGATGTTTCCATTGTTTAAAAAAAATGCCTCCTCACCACACCGTGCTTATGGATCTGTGAACGGAAGCACCGGGATGGTAACTCTTGCCATTTCCATTTTGAAGGCTGTCCCTCTGCCATGTTTGACCCTCCAGCTCCCATCATTAGCATCCAAGTGTTAAGCCAGAGGAACTCAATCTGGGAACACCACCAACACAGCCAGTAAACTGCTATTTAGTTAATATGCATCACTTGTAGGCTCTGGTTTTGGCCTGAGCACATTTGGGTAGAGTGTAGGGTGGTGGTGGGGGGGAACCAGGAGGGAAGGGAGGGTGAAGAGCTCATTTGCGAGCACTGCCCAGCTGAGATAACATTTAAAATGAAAAAGAGAAGATCCGATGCTTTGTAATCCTCCAGCAGCTGCTCACTTTGGGTGGAGATTGGGAAGCAGCATTTTGCCATGAGTCCCTGAGCCAAGAGTGGCCGGAGGTGGTTCCTCATCCCTAAGCCACCTCCGAGGGACCAGTCAGCTGTGTCCTAGGGACACTGAACAAGAGAAAAGAACAAGATGGCTTGTAGGTTCCAGCCATGTGTGTGGCCCCTGGGATGCCCCGCAGATGGGCCTGGTTGGAGACAGTGCTGTCCTGGACCTGCTTACTGTAGCTCAGTGCCCAGGAAGGGCAGCTGGTGGGCTTGTTCCACTTGTTCTTCAACCTGTCAGTGTGCAACTCTTAGCAAGTTATCCATATCCCAGAGACACAGATTAGCCCTCAGCTCAGAGCACACGTAGCCTCCCTCCAGGTGCCCAAGCCTGCCAGAAAGGTGCCAGGACTCTCAGAGCCCTGCCCAGATCCCTCCCTGACAGAGCCCAAGGAGCAACCCATGGGTCCCCTTCCAACAAAGGGACACCCAGGCCGGCCCCCTTCCTCCCCCAGGCCTATGATTTCTCCAACTTGAAAGAAAGGGCTTTTTCTTTTGCTGTAAAATTACAAATAAAACTAAACTGACTTTGAGCATATTAATGATACCAGATGGTTTCATAAAATGTAAATAGAGCAATAAAATATAAACGGGGCCTTCCCAGTAATTAACTTTTGATTTACACAGTCCAAAGAGAATTAGATCAAGTATTGCATTTCTAACATATCAGGCGCTGATCTTTATCCAGCCATTCTCCTAGGCTCAGCCTTGCTGGCTTCCCCATATCTCTGCTCTGGCCCTCCACCCCAAGCGGAGAGGTACTCCTGTGTTTCATGGCACTGAAGCTTTGAAATAAATGTTTGCAGTCATCTCTCAGGAATGTGTCAACAGGCTGCCCAATTAGGGTGGCCGTGAAGTACTTGAGGGACATACAGTGTTCTGTAAATGCACATTATTCTTGTTATAATCATGACACAGTAATAATAACTCAGCTGGTTGGGACATTTGCACAGTAGCAAATATTCTCTCATTTATTTGGCAATCATGTGCTTTGCTATTTATGGGTGGAAAATATCCTTTGATGCCAAGGTCAGGTCACTGTGTAAAACTGGGAGAGTACAGATATTCTGATTCCTAATTCACCCTGACTTCAGGAAAATTCACAAAACCATAGTAACAGAAAACTATAGAAGCACTGGTTCTACTCCATAGACTCAGGGACTCTTTCCTAGATCCAAACACTGGCTCCTCCCCTAAGTGGCTGGGAGAACTTAGCAAGTGACCTGACCTTTCTGTGCCTCCATTTCCTCATATTTAGGATGAAGATATTAATATTAAAAATCCCCCAATTCCTCAAAATGAATGAGTTAAGACAAGTAAAGGACATAAGCAATACCTAGCAAGAGGATGAGTAAATGTAACTGCTCTCACCCCAGCAGAGCCGACAGAGCACCCTGGACATCACAGCCTGTCCTCCACACTGTACAAAACCAAACAAAATGGGGGCCCACAGAGAACAGTCTTAACCACAGTCACCTGGGTCATTTTGATCCAGAACTTGTGTTACCCCTGTGAGTTCAATATAAGATAAAGAGCCTTAAGTTATAGCAAAATAGGTTGACAATTCTTATGAGATGGAATTTCATATCTTATTTAGACAAAGGACAGACTAACGAAAAACAAGATGGAAACACTATCTCATAATAATAGCAATTAACAATTAAGCTTTATAATAGACACTAAATAGTCTTCAAAGAGCTTTTTGAGCAATAAGTCTTTTAATCCACAAACAGCTTTGTAAAGTATGTATTATTAGGGTTGACATTTACAGATGAGGAAACTGTACAGAAAGGTTAAGTTGCTTGCAGCCAGGTCGTGCAGCAATGAAGCGGTAAAGCTGGGGTATAAACCTTTCTGGCTTGGCTGCAGAGGCATTCATGTGTAGGAGGATTGAGCTGAGGAATAGGTAGATTGGACGTGCCCATAATTCTCTACCAACCCTATGGTTTCTTCAGCAAATACTTCCCCAATCTGCACTCCCTACTGCCTCTAGCTCACTGCCGCACTCACGCCCGTCAGGCACGGGGGCAGGCACTTCATGTACTGCAGTGAACTGGGCAGGTGTGGTGCTTGCCCTCTGGAGCTTAGTTCATGGCTTTTAAATGCTGTGATATGTGTGTGCCCATAATTATCTTTATCCACTTTAAATAGTAATGGTTGAGAAGAAAAAAGCCAGCTATGATAAACTCTTTCCTCAGCCACTTCCTTTTATCCCTGAGGGAATTCAACTTGGTAACCATCTTCCCTTGATTAATTAAATAGTACACAAACAGGGTCACCGATGGCTTGCACTGGCTGCCGGGACCCTGTCCTATGTACCCCAACTTTCCATGACTGTGGCAGTGATATATCTAGGTCAATCGTTAGTGATATTTTAACATCTAAATTAAATGGCTAGGAAGCCTGGAATCCATTACCTTCTCCATGGCTACTAAAATCAGGCTAATGGGACCGATTCAATTTTTCACTTATGGATAGAGCTTGAGAAGGCATAAAAGCCAACAAAGATCTAGGTAACCCTCTGCTCTTGGGGAAACAGGAAGGAGAAGGGGTTGGATAAACAGTCAACACAGTCCATAGGAGCTCACCCCCTCAATTAACAATGGTAGGGCCCACGTGCACGGACACCATGAGAGGGTCCCTCAGCGGCCACGCTTAGGCATTCATAACTTAATATATTCTTGTCAGGATCCAATCTCACTGGGATAGATAGTGATTCCAAAATATATTTCATTGTTTCAATTCCAGTTAAATTATTACATCTGAGGAAAAGAAATTTACCTTGACTGATCTGCCTGTGTCAGCTCAAACCTGTTTCAAGGAGACTGGAGTGGAGCGACGAAAGCTGTCGTCCCAAGCGGCCCCTCCCTCCCAGAGCCTGCCCACCCCTCTGAGTCCCTGCCTTGGTGGGATCATCACAAATGTCCCTGAAGGGTCCCCATGAATTCCAGAGGTAGCCCCTGGGCCATACTGATGGGATTCCTGAATCACCCGGGCTGCACTGCACCGTGTCCTGAGGGGCCTCTATGGAGATACACTCTACAACCTCGTGACATCTTAGCACATAAATCATCTGTCAGCTGTACACCCAAATATCTCCATTCTTGTGATTTTGTCAGATCATCACCACTAATAGGATGTTGAAATTCATAAATGCATCTATTTCCAGTAATAGGCCTCTGCACTGCCATCTCCCAGTTTGAAAAGAGAGAGGTTTTTGCTGGGGACACAAATCCCACACATCTCAAGAGGGCACCTGGCTTACTTGAATTGGGGAGGTAATTTCCTCCTGGGAGAGGCTGCTGAGATCTTCAATATGGAAAGTTTAAATATATCAGTGGCTGTGAAGCTCAGCCAGCAAGCTAAGAATTGCCCAGAAAAATCACAGGATTTTAAAGGAAGGGAAGAAAAAAGGAAGCTTGCCCCCCTCCCATCACCACCCTAGGCTAGGTTCCCGTGGTTTTGCCTGGAAATTCTGTGGCCCACCAGCATGAAGGGCATCTGCTGAGCAAAGCCAGACAGTATCCGGGCCTCCTGCCTCTCCCAGACAGCTTTCTCCTCATCACCAGGAGCAGTGGGCCCAGTTTCATCAAGATCCAGGCAAGGAAGTGCAGGACTTAATCTCTCCATCTAAGACTTCCTGAGGGGCAAGAGGTGGGCGTTATGGCCATGTGCAAAGGGAAGTCAGGTCAGACTCCAACCCAGAGAGTAACAGGCCCAGTGTTCATTTCCTGCCTAGAGGGCAGTGACTGAGACTAGGACCTGGGGACTCTGCAAAGAGGGCTGGGGCTGGGGCTTATTCGGTTTCTTAGCACAGATTCTCATCCTTATTAGATCTTTGCCCTTGGGATGGAAGGGATCCCATTCATGATTATACTAATGGCTCTGAATAAGTGCTAAGGAGAGACTGACATTGGCTGTTATGCTGTGAGGACAGCAAATTAGGTGCATATGACCCCTGTCACTGCCTGCCGATTCCACGGTTGCTGCGGTGATAGTGCAATAAATGCCATTTATTCGTAGCGCACTACATTTAACAAACACTTTCAGATCAGCTGCTCAGTTTATCCTCCCAGGAGCAAAAGGAGGTGAGCATGGCAGGTATCAGCATCCATAGTTTACAGGCTGAAATAGCTCCCGGTGGAGATCTGGAAAGGTTAACTTGGTGAAGGTCAACACAGCACAAGCCCATAACAAAATATGACTAGGTCCCAAGTTCCACTTGTCTTTCCACCATACCTCATGGAAATAAGAGTCTCAGACACGATTTTAAAATTCAATCATATAGTCTATCTGCACCTATGAAAGGTCAGGCCTGAGTTGTCCACAAGTCAGGCAGCACCGGCAGAACTGTGCAGAGACCTAAGGGTCCAGCGCCCTGGAGGCTTCCCCTCCAGTGGGCTCTCTGTCTTGCTCCTTTACCTGTCCTTGGGCAGCCCCTCATGCAAGCCCTTGCTGCCAGGCAGCATGGGGCTTCCCACAAATTTATAGAGGGAGATTGGTTCCTGGCGGGTCCCTCAGCACGAGCCCAGGAGGCTTCACATGAAAAATGATTGCACAACACACATGAAGCTGTTTAAACCTGTCACTTTAAAATATCCCTTCTCCTCTGCTTGGGTCGTGGGGTGGCAGAGGGGGCGGGAGGGGGAAAGCAGGCCTAGGAAGAGGAAATCAGTTTAAAGTGACAGCCCTTCATTTCCGAAGCCAAACTTCAGCGTTTGTTCTGGACTTTTATGTGCTAAGCCCTCAATTTTAAACCAGAGTGTCCCAATACCCTCCCCACCCCCATAACACTCAGTAGGTTTTGTACTTCAACCCTAGATTTCTTCTTAGGAGAAAAAACCCAGAATGCTAAGGAGAGGCTTCCTCTAGCGGCTGAGCTTGGAGCAGACCAGCACAGAAGCATGCCCAGGGCATTCAAGGAACACCAAAAGGCATCCAGGGAAGCCAGTTGGGCCTATTTAATTGCTTTTATTTTCTTAAAAGTTGCTGTTACTACGATGCCTGGGGCAAGGACAGGAAGTTCAGCTCTTCTTTATCAAAGGGCCAGAGGACCTTTCTGAACCTAAAGCCTAGCAGATGTTAATACCATATTCAGCAGGACTCTACCTTACTGTCACCTCTTCCACGAAGCCTTGCCCATCCAGGACACTCAATTCTTTTAATAAATCCCCAAAGCCTTTTACTGAATGCCGTAAATGCACACTATTTTTTTGTTTTATTGTGTGTATGTGTGAATACATAAATCCTTCACTGAATAAGACCTACTATTCTTGAGTGTCTAGGACATTGACTTGACTATATTAGATGTTTCATAAAAGTTCCTGCTAAGATTTTTTATCCAGAATAGAAAAAAAGAATGATTCACGGAATTAGAAAAACAGTCTGCTGATGCATCTGACATGCAGTTCTGCTCACCATTTTTCTAGGACATAGCCTGGTGCTAATCACAAAGTCAGCTGCTTGGAGAGATTTGTTGAATGAATGAGGAACTAAATGAAACTTAGCAGGTATGAAAACCCCATTTCCCAAAGTCAGAGGAAAGGGAATCTTGGTGTAGTAGTGGTGTGGAGGTGGTGGACTCCTGTGGCAGACATAGGGTATCTCTTCCCGATGTCCAGATTGTGGAAAAGCATTCCCACTCCCCCTGTGCAGTCAGCTGGGGCTGGGCACTGAAGGCAGGCAGCTGCTGCGCCTCCTTCCTTCCCCTCCTTTCTCTGTCTCCACCTCCCTGTGGACTCAAGAGGGAGGGAGGCTGACCTCAGGAACTAAAACACAGGCTTTGAACAGTAACTGGAGCATGAGGCTTTCCCAATGGGCCTTTCCTCTAGTCACCCACCATACTCAAATCTGCTTAGTTTATGAGATTATCACTTTTAATAAGCCCTCATCCAGCACTTTGCATTTCTAGAATGTTTGACAATCATAACTCAGCTAATTAATTCTGCACAATCAAGGGCATCATACAAACAGATGGTGTGCACACAAATACCCCATCTTAGCCTGACTGCTCGTCTCAATGCACCTCGGGTGAGGAGGAGCCTGTTTCTCGGGAGGATGGACCCATTTCACTGAGCTGTCCACTGCTTTCCAGTGGTGTGTCCTCATGTAGCGGGACACTGCTCCATGGCTCTGGCTCTGGTGATCTGGCATTATTATGGTTACTGTTTCCAAAATGTTGACAATCTGAGTTAAGGAAAGGGAAAGGAAAAGAAGGCAAACTCTTGCAGGAGCCTGTGATTCATATCCACAACCTGCCATTACTCATAACGAGGGTGGGTGTACAGGGCACTTTCCCCACATGTGCAAACAGATTTAATAATAAGAGGCTGTCTACCTCAATGTGTCAAACTTCCCACTAGCTGCACAAGAGAATATCAGGGTAGGTGACATAATGCAAAGCAATGCAAGGTCATGAGCTCTTCTCTTTGCTATTCTAACATACGATATGATTTTCCTTCAGATGGTGATTTCATGGGAGTATAATCAACCACCTAAAGAGCAGCTAGGGATGAAGCATTTGAGAATAAAAATTAAGCTCCAAGGAGATGGATACAGAGAGTTTTTCTCCAATTTTGTCCCTTAATGAACACAGAGAGGAGGTGGAATGACATGGAGAGAGGATTGGTCCCTAGACCCAAAAGCCTGGGATCACATCCCTGCGCAGCCACTGACCAACTGCATGCATCAAAACTACCTAAACTTTCTGACCTTCAATTAACAAAGAAGGTATGTGACAAACACTCTGCACTCAGACCATGACATTTTGAGATTCCTAGGTGGAAAAGTGTGGTGTCCTGCCACACAAATATTAAATAGTAATTTGGAGAAGTGCTCTCCTTCTGGGATCCCAAGTTAAAAACTGTACATCATCTTTCATTTATCTTTTTGCATCACTCATTGCACCTAACTCAGTGTAAAGCACAACAGGTACCCAGTAGCAACATGCTGATTAACAAAGCAGCAATGGAGACCTCAGACTCCCAGCCAGACTTGCAGCCCCTCCATTTATCAGGTCTCTGACGTGGGCAAGATAAGTAGCTGACCGGGAGCACAGTTTCTTTTAAGGGATAACACTATACCTACATTACGTGTAGATTAAATAAAATGATACATGTAAAGAACATTTAAAGAATAAGCCCGCAAGAGATATTAGCTATAATTGTAATTAAAGGAAGAGAAGGAGAAAAAGATAAGGGGAAGGGAGTGGAATCAATAGGCTAATGGGACATAAAATGAAAGAGGCTCCATCCAGCTCCTACGTGGAGGAGACCCAACAGCACCATCACGCAGAACACAGTGGGGTGGAGGGAGAGGCAAAGCACAGTTCATGGGCTTTACTCCTGGATTTACTCAACAGCCTGAACTCTTAGTTACCTTGAATATGCCCTATGGTTCCAAAGCCAAAGATGTGACCCAGGAGGTCCAGAAACTTGACTGCATCCCAACTGCAGCTGCTCCCCGATGTCCTCCAGCAGGAGCAATTATCACATGCCAGTCAGCCCTGTGCTTGGCTTTCTAGGAAAAAGAATAACGCTGCTCTTTGGAAAGAAGTTTACAGTGTGGTAGAGAAAGCCCAGAATTTAAACAGGGATTTGATTTTGAATTCTTGATTGTCTGATGGGGACCCTAGGACAGGTGATATAAGCTCTGAGCTTCTGTTCCTAGCACAGCTAGAGGCATACCTATCTCACAGGTTTATTGTGAGATGTAATGGAATAAAAGAACATTTAATTGATATGCAAAATATGATTCACTATGAAATCATGTCAATTATTAGAACTTGGAGTGAAGAGAATATTAGGCTGTAAAAAAAAGAAATTCCAGGCATGGATTCCTATGAGAAATTAGAAAACCTTACTCTTTACTTTACCCCATTATATACACAGCACATACACACACACACAGACACACACACACACACACGCACGCACATGCAAACACCAGCCTGTGAGAAAGAGACATTGTGATATTGCTTTGTAGATTTATTTATTTACCTATTAGATAATTTTGGACATCACAAATTTATATATGTTTCCAACAGTAAAGAAAAGGTGGGGAAAAGGAGGGGAAAGGGACCCTCACCAAACAGGTCTGACTGCCAGCAAGTGAATACAATTACTTTTTAATCAAATGCATCATTAAAAGTACAGACATTAGAGCCCAGTGCTGACAGCTTTATGAGCAAGGTATTTGCAGTTAATTAGGATGTACCGCCTTTGTAGCTGGGATTGTGTCAGGGGTGCTGTTGACTCCCACTGAAAAACACCTGCTTCCTCTGTCATAGCACCTGAGTACTTGGGTATTCTTTAGGTCTCCCCCAGCCTTGTCTTGCAGGTAATCATGGGAAATGCCACCTTGGACTGTGAAGCAAGAGATCATCTTTTACAAAGACCAACAGCAACTTTTATGGAAATATACTCAGAGAAATTATGGACCAAAAGAAGTAATGAATTTCTTTGCAGACTGGGAGAAGCATCAGGAGAAAGGAATATGCAGCTTAACTTTCTAGCTGCTTCACCATCCTTTGTAGGAAGGATGTAAAGGGGCTCAGAACATGCCACCCCCAAATCTGTCAAAAAGGCATTTGAGAAACAGCAGGCACAGAAGGGCTCTCTGCCCTCCTTATTTCTACATAAAAAGGGACATGAAATTTCCCGCGAGAAAATTTCCAAGTATATGAAAGAAGGACATGCTTATCACTAAGGACAGGGAGTTGGTGCCAAAACGAATCTCTATAAATAGACCTACCAAAATAATCCCGATCTTCTGTTAATTTTCTCCCTGTATTTCCTAGTCACCATCCCACAGTTTACCATCCCCAGCCAAGCCCCCAAGACTGAGCCTTGTCATATCTCCACAATTTATTACTCTTTGTTAAAATGATATATAACCCTCTGGGTCTAACTGCTTCTTTGGGGTTTTCACTTCTTCCTATGAAGCCTCAGTGTCACATAAAAATATTCACATCAAAGAAAATGTGTATGTTTTCTCATCTTAAACGGTTTCTTATCAGCTTAATTCACAGGCCTCAGTTACAGAACTTAAGAGGGTAGAGGAAAAGTCTTTCCCCACATACTGGTAAGAACTGGAATGCCCAGGGAGTGTTACTGGCCTAGATCATTGACCTGCTCACTGTAGACAAGCCAGGGCAATGGGGTGGCGGGTGAAGGGGTGGGCAGCTGGTCTCCCTTGCTCTTCAGCTCTGAGTACATGTTGGATAACTTAAATGATTACAGAGCTGAATTTCTATTACATGGAGAGGGGTAAGTTCCCAAACAGAGGCTCCCTGACTACAAGAAGACAGTGGGGATTCTGATATAAAGAAAGAAGTTAGAATCATTGGATTTCTGTCCACCTTAATGGAAGTAGATATTCCTCCTCATACCAACTCTTCTTTGAAAGAATCCAGCTCCTCAGTTTCCTAAAAAAGATCTCAGTTTCCAGTTTTTTATTACTAACAAAGATCTTTAGAAATTGCCTTAAAAACCTCTTTGGAGGATTACTTCACTGCTTCTTTTCTGTCTAGGCAGAACTCCACCAGCCAGTGAAAACTTGCCCCTTTTCAATCTAACCACCATTTTAATCTAATGTCTCTTAGAATCATAAAAGAAACATAGGAAGTAAAGCAGAATATCTAGTGTGAAGCCCAGAAAACCTAAAGGACATTCTCAAGGGGACACAGAAAACTTTTAAAGGAAGGGACAGGGCTGAGAACAGGTCTCCTGATTGTCTGGCCCAGCATTTGTGTCCAGGCTCTATGAAGACTAAGCAGCTCCTCTTATTTTGGCTTCAGGGCACAGCCAGAGCAGCTGACCATCTTCTGCCTCTGCAGTCCTGCACATTTGGGGATAGTTATTAAATAACCCCCAGCATCTCTCCTCCAAGTTAAATAATGCTGGTTCTTTAACCTTTTTTATGTATTTACTCTCCAAATTCCTTAATCACCTTGGAATCTCTCCAGGCCATTCTTGAATATCTAATATGAGGAGGGGGTCCACAAAATCCTAAAAGAGGAAGGAAGCATTCGATCATTTGATAGGAACACTTAGGAGTAGAAATAAAAGCCTGGAATCATCCCTGACCAAGCCCACTTCCATGGTGTGGATGGTCTGTTGCCATTTCAGAGGTAGCACAGGAGGGAGGTAGGCGGATTTCCACCCTAATGCTGTATTAACTGCGGCCGCTGCAAGACATTTGGCGAGGTTGCTGGGTAATTGAATGACCGACAGCAGTTATCAGGAGCTGGGCACCAAGATAAGAGTAATCAAATTTCATGCTTCAGGGGCTCCACAGCTTAGCTGGCCACCTCAGGGGTCACAAAGAATTCCTTTCCCCACCCAACCATACTATCTTTCCCTACAAATAGTTCTGCACAATCAGTCAGTTGCATTTTGTGTTTTTGTGTTTTCCTCTGAAGAATCCCCCAAAGGAAATTCCTGGGTGCAAGGAACCCAAAGGAACAGACCAACCAGGGCCAGCTGATCTCATGAAAATTAATTCCTACCATTTCTAGCCCCCAACCTGAAAGGTAGTTGGTTATTTACATAACCCTAGGACCAGACATTTACAAGTGGGGAGAGAAATGAGAACAAAGTCAGGGAAATAAAATGCAAGAAAGGAAGAAGAGAAAGGAGGGGAAGGGAAAAGCAGCTAGGATGGAATCAAACATATTCAGTTCAGACATGACGGCAGAACAAGGAACGCTTGTGTCAGCACTGGCACCCAAGCTGCTTTACAAGATGTGGCAAAAGTCAGAACATATCGCATGCAGCTGCTTGTAAGTGCTAGGAGAGAGAGCAATGTTATAAAAATGAATCCCGGCTCAACAGCCCCCCAATATTACTCCCTGTGGTTCTAAGCAAATGAAGACACCCATTAGGGACTCAAGAAGTCATCCCTCATTGATGACTCTATTTTCTGGCCCTGGTCATTTTTGGTGTGTGCATCACTGAGCTATGACAAATGAGTGGTGGGTCAGGAGTCAGGACGGGGTTCAGCTGCCAGCTCAGACTGGAATAGCTGATTGCCCATCTCCTCTTTTGTAAAATGGGAGGGTTGGATAAGACTTGCACTCAGACACCTTCTATATCAGAATATCCAGGACTGCAAGAAGTCCACTCCCTGAGATGAGAAGCTTTAAGAAAAGCTACATAGTATGTCTGGAAGAAAGCTTCTAGCAAAGGTGCGAAGGTCTCCAGAAGTGGTGCATTTAAAAGTAAGACAGCTTATATTTCTATTGCTGCTTTGTATTTTTAAATGATTTAAGCTGAATTGTTGTTGAAAATAACATTTGGAGATGTGGGTCTTCAGGATGAGAGAGCCCACAGTGCCCAGGATATGTGTCCCTTGGGTGTGCTGGGCTTACAGGACCCTGGCAGCTATATCCTTCACCACGGGATCCCTTGTTTGTGACTTAGCAAAGAATCAGTAAGCATTTATTGAGAAGGTAGTGTACTCCAGCTGCTGTGCCCCAAACAATTAAATGCAATGACATGTTACAGGTACCAGGATTAAAGTTAGCACAAGATCTATGGGTGCGGTGGAAGAACAGTGCTCTTTGAGATCGAATCACATGAGCATGCAAGGGCTCCTTGCTCTGGCTGTACAGAGCTATGAGCACATATCCACATGGAGAACATAGGCTGTACATGGGTTGAGGCTGAGAGGAAGCGTCTCTCAACTCACTGCCAAAACCCAGCCAGACACAGCATCAGAACTGTGATGTGTTCAATGCCAGTGGAGAATGGGACAGAGCCAGGGCCCTGAAATGGGAACTCACCCTGCTCAGATGGGATAGCTTACTTTTTATTGCATTATTATTATGTGCTAGGTACTGTACTGAGCACTTTACAAAAACAATCTCATTTCATCTCATAAAAACTGTGATGACGGACCTAGTGGCCCTCCTATGTTATAGATGAGGAAACTGAAGCCCATATGGATTAAATAATAGGTACATACCGCTGGTGAGTTTCTGAATCAGAGTACAAGTTTAGTCAGTCAGACTACCGACCATCCTTGACACTGTCCCATCTGCCATGTGATACATGGTCCTGGATAACACCACTGAGATTCTGGGCTTTCCTTCTCAAAGACAGTCTAGACCTGTGCTGTTCTGTCTGGTACCACTGGCCTCATGCAGCAACATGTGGCTAGTACATATTAACATGTGCTCTCAGAGTAAAATATATGCAGATTTAAAAGACTTAGTACAAAAAAAAGAATACAGCTCATTAGTAAATTTATGCTATGTGTTGAAATTATATTGGAAAAATGTGTTAAATTACTAAAATTAATTTCACCTATTTACTTTATGTAAATGTGGCTCTACAGTTTTGGAAACCCATATGGGGCTCATATTATACTTCTATTGGCCAGCTCTGGTCCCACTGGTGCTCTGATTTCCTATTCACCCAATGGGAAAATTCAGGCTTGTGACTTCTTCCTGTGGTTGGTCAGAGCAGTCCCCAGTAAAGGGACTGAGGATGGCTCAGAAAAGGAGTTTCTTCTATCTCTACATCATGGAACAAGTTTCCATTTAAATGGAAACTCTCCTCAGAGATAATCCTTCCCAGTCCTGGAGTGGGGGGAAAAGATAGTATTCTGTGTTCATTAGTTAATATTTGTAAAATGCTTTGAAGATGAAATGTGCTACATAAATGCTAATAATAGCCCATACTTCTGTACTTCTGTGGGCCTTTCATCTGGAGATTTCAAAGTCCCCACCACAGGCAGGCATTATTGTTCTATTACTTTAACATTAATTGTGCCTCATTGGGGCGCTGGATCATTATCCTCCTAAGAGAAGCTGGGCAGGGAGCCAGTAGCAGGTGACCTGTGGTCAGGGAAGAGTGGCAGTCGCAGGGGTGGGGAGAGCGCTATCCTTGCACCCAGCCCAGGTATTGGTGAAGTTCACTCGGAGGGCTGGACTCCCATGTACACAGAGAGAAGGGGTCCCACAGAGGGACTCTGAAAACTCACACTAAGCAATGCCTTCCTGGGTATTCTGTCTGCTTTCCCTGTGGGGTCTTCATCAAGCTGAGCCCCCCAGGAAGCACTCAGTAAGTGCTTGCTGGCTAACTGAGCTGCTTGATGCAGAAGGTGTCTGTCACTATTTGTCAGCCTCCATGGTTATGGGCTGAGACAGGAAGGGTTGCAGGACTTAAATGCAGTGCTCAGTCCAACCTACACCCACTTTCACTTGGACCCCTACCATCTTCTTTGTCTACAGTAAGATGACATGAGGGAAGTGACACTGAATGCTGTGCCTAATCGAGCAGAGGAAGAAAGACTGCAAAAATAGAAAGGGGGCCGACTAGGTGCCCTGCTCCCTGCAGCCTGCCACTACCCCAGCCTCTGGTACAGAGCATTGCAGGGCCTGGAGGAATGTCACAGTCAAAGCCACTGGGGCTGGCCTCTCCAGCAGATGCCCCGCCCAGGATGCCTGCCAAGTGTAAAAGATCAAAAAGTAAGGCTGCCCACTAGGCGCAAAGCCACAGTGTGACGTCTCCTCTGAGGAGAGATTCCTTTATGCTAATTAAAGCCACTGGGAAGTCAGACAGTGTGAGATGACACAGCTGGATTCCCCACTGCTCAGGAAGAACTGCTGGAGATGCCTGATCTCTCACCAAGAGCATGAGAGAGAAGGGGGGAGGCAGAGAGCTCAGGAACACAAAAGAGCACAGGAGTGACAAGCAGTGCTCCACTGAGCGGGGCTGGGTGTGTGGATGCGAGCTTGTATAAAAAGGAATAAAATGTGTCATTTTAGACTGGATAAGTTGAACATTACTAATTAAGAAATTACTTAATTATGGAGAAGAAAATAAAATGAAGGTATTTTGCCCTTGAGGGGAAAAAATCTTTGATTTGCTAAATCAAGGAAATGATTAGCTTCAAACATTAAATAATTGGGAATGGTTTCAACAAAAGCATTAGATGTACACACTGCACAGGCCTCCCAAGAAGACCTTCCTTTTCCTCCAAAGTCTCTGTCTTATGTACTTCCTCCTAAAAATGGGTATTATCCAGAATGGACTGAATACCCTCATCCTTTGACTTAGAAGGGGGCCAAAAACAGACTTACTTTTAATCACCTCTGTCTCATGTTAAGGATGTCTACCCATAATGCTTTATTCATCTTCCCTCAACTATTTTTAATTCCTGCTCACCAAGGACAGCTAAGCCCCGGACAAGTTCACTATGGATTCAATGTGACCAAAGAAATGACAGTAGAATGTTCTTGGGGTGAAAAGGTTATACCCAACTTTATTTCCATGGTGGCAGATCAATCACTAGAATCCTGTCCACTCAGAGCGAGTCTGCATGCAGCAAGCCAGTCTCTGCCTCTGGGCCTTTCTACCCATGCAGTTGTCTCAGTCTCTGTCCTCAGTGCTGCCACCACGCTAGCCTCTGCTCTGCTCTCCTGTAGCCTTGCAGCCATGCCACCATGTAACCCAGAGCACTGGGAAGAGCTCTTTATATAAAGTCAATAACAATGTATCACCCACACATGTGTAGTGAGCTAGCCAACCAGGGCCAGGTGAGAATCCTGGCCATAGGAACCTTCACTTTATCCACAGACCACATTACTCAACAGTGGGCCTGGAAAATAGCATACAAAAATTGACTCCCAATGAATGAATTCATGAATGAGAACAAATGAATAGAATTGTACTCCTAAAGTTACAACAGCTAGTGAGCAGTAGGGCTAGAGACAACCACTAAGCTCTTCTTTCTACTGGTTCCCAACAAGACTCCTTGACAGATGCTTCTAGTGCATTGCCAGATTATTTCAGTGCACGTTTTATCATATTATATCACATCATAATAAAAAATTTTTTTTACTTGTTCCCAATTACACAATGGATAAAGTCTAAACTTCTTAACATACCAACCTAGCCTTCACTTACTTTTTAGTTATATTATGGAATCTTGGAGTTGAAAGAGGCCATACATTATGTAGTTGTGGGGAAAATGGAAGTTCCTATGGCCAGGATCCTCACCTGACCCTAAACTACTTGGTGATGTAATTGGCCTACTGCTAGGCTAATGGTTCCACACCTGTAAGCAATATGTTATTAATGACTGAGTCACTATGTATATAGAGTTTTGCCCAGTGCTCTGGGCAGAGGCAGAACTGGAAGTGGATTATACCCCTGCAGACTTCTGGATAATACAGATGTGGTTCTGGTGCTCAACCTACCACTGGGAGAATAAAGCTGGGTATAAACCCTTTTACCCCAAGAATGTTCCATTGTCATTCCTCGGTCTCACTGAATCCATAGCAAACTTGCTGTGGTTGAAACCCTTAAGCAAGACAGTAGTTGTCTTGCCAATGGGTTTCAGCCCCAGGCAAGTTCACTATGGGTTCAATGTGACCAAAGAAATTGACAGCAAAATGTTCTTTGGGGTAAAAGGGTTTAGTACCTTGTTTGTTCTCCAGGCAGTAGGTCGAGAACTAGCGTCTCTGCCTCCGCCCAGAGCACTGGGCCAAGCTCTCTATATAGCACAATAATAGTTTATTGCCTAAAGGTGTGGAAGCAGTAGCCTAGAACAGGCCAGTTACATCATCAGGTGGTTTAAGTTCAGTGAGGATCCTGGCCATAGGAACCCCAACTTCCCCACAGTAGTACAACATCCTTTTGAATGTAAGACTCTCTTCTAGGATGTTCTTTTCCCAAAACCCAAAGAGAACAGCACTGGTATTCCCCACTGGCCTTCAGGGGCACATCATCATCTCCCATGAGACACCGATGTGGCCATGCTCTGTCTGCAGAGCTCTTACTGCCGCCCACTTATGAGCCTCCATCCCTGCATTCCTCAGTCTATTCCCTCCTTTCTACCCTCCCAGTCCTACCTATCCTACAGAGGGTCCCATATCCAGAGGGTCCTCCCTTGGCACCCCAGAGAATATTATCCACTAGCATCCTTTCTTGCAGTCTTTTAAGATGTATTTATCACCACTTTCACATGTAGAGTCATATATTTTTAGTTCGCCCTAATAAATGTTTGTGACTTATGTGGCAACTAAATTGTTAAAAAAAAAATGGATACTGTCTCCTCCTCCCACACCAAATAAATCACCAAATATGTATTAAACACTTATGTGAAAACCCTGTGTGCTGGGTACCTTCATGCACATTTTGTAAATATGTCATTTCACCATGGTTTAGAGAATAGTAAAATTACATTACCAGATAGGAAAACTGAGCTTCTGAGAGATAAAGCAATTCCAAAGGTCAAAGAGTCAATTAAATGACACAGCTGGGATTCTAATCCAGGTGCCCTGATTCACACTAGAGTATTTATGTCAGTTTGCAAGCCTACCATGACAAAAACCACACACTGAGTGGCTGAAACAACAGAGATGCGTTTCTCACAGCACTGGAGACTGGACGTCCAAGATGCAGGTGCAGTCTGGTTTCTCCCGAGGTCTTCTCCTTGGCTTGCAGATGGCCACCTCTGGCTGCGTCCTCACCTGGCCTTTTCTCTATGTGCATCCCTGGTATCTATCTCTTCCTCTTCTTCTAAGGACATCAGTCAGTTTAGATGAGGCCTCACCCTCAAGATCTCATGTTAACTTAATTTCCTCTTTAAAGGCACTATAGCCACATACAGTTACATTCTGAGATTCTGGAGATTAGGGCTTTAGCAAATGACTTTTGGAGGGGACACAATGAGCCCAAAATAGTATCTCACTACACTTTGTACATAACTGCACTGGATACACAATGAATACCACTTGAGAGGCTGACTTACTAACTTTGGAGAGGTAATATTCCTACTTCCTGTGCTTCTTTTTCTTTTTGGTTATCGTTTGCTTATTTTTCTAGCATAATCTTGAAGTGACAACAAATATTTGGACTTTTCCCAAGTTTCAGACTCAAAAGAAATAAGAATACATTTTTTCAAAGTAAGAAAATAAAGTCAAACGAAGTCCAGCAGTACAATCGAAAGAAATTTTCACTCCAATGCCTTTGCTTCCCTTTTGCCTGGTCATTTGTCCCTGAATTTCCATGCTAGAGGAAGTGGAGACTCATCATTGGCTTCAGGCAGGCGATTGTTTGGGGCCGGGAGACTCTTGTGAATCTCCAGAATCTAGTGAAACTTGCTGAGTATGGAGCTCAGGGCAGACATGCATTCTTGAAAGTAACAATTTGTTAAAACTAACTGCATGCCTGAGAGAGTGTCTAGAACGGTACCAAAACCCAGAAGTGCCCCATGAAGATGCTAAGTGAAGTAACCTGAGAGGGCTTTTGGCTGTGGGATGGAGAGAACCTTTCTTGGAAATATGTGGGTCAGGCTTCCAGGTGAGCCACACAGAACAGAGCGGAGCTGATTTGCCACTTTCACCTGCAGTTATTTTTGTTGCAATAACCAGCCACCAAATAACCTGATCCAGGGATGAGAGGTGAGAACCATTCATCCTTCCAGGTGCAATGGAGTGAGGTGCAGTGGCTGATTGCAAATGTACTCACAGCAAGGCGAGAAGGCCTGTAGAGGGGCCAGACATCTGCTCTGAGAAAGGGAGAAAAGCAGATAATGCTGAAAATCAGAGAAAGGCAGAGACAGGCCTTTGGGCACACAAAGAAGCCAGATACTCCCACAGGCTTATAAATTCCCACATCAGACTCTGCTTTGCACTGTTTAGGGCATTGAGGGTCCTTGCAGGGGACCTGGGAGTGGTTAACATGGCCAGTCATTTGCTTTAGCCTGGATCCTCCCAGAAGCTGACACTGAGGTGAGGATATAAGGACAAGTCGGTTATTCAAGAGATAAAAGAAAACACCTGTGGGGAAGCAGGGCCTGAGACAAGGCAAGAGGCAATCACAGCTGGTCAATGGGCCTTAACCGCAGTGGGGAGTTCGTGGAGCCAATGCAAAACACACACACACCACAGTCACCCTCTGGAGGCGAGGTGGGCAGGGCTGCAGTGATGTGTACACACCAGACCCTACAGGCAAGTGCAGAGGGCTGCTCTGGGAAACAGAGTGGTGGCACACCGCCTCCTAGCCCTTCTGACCTACCTTCTAGAGACTGAGTGGGCTCCAGTGGTCAGAAGGTGGGCTCCACGGTAGGCAGATATGCCCAGATGCTGGCAATAAAGCAATTCACAGGACATGCTAACAATGAAAGCAATTCTAAGGACCTGGATGGGGTGTGTCCGGCACCTGCTGGCCAGTTATAACACAGAAGGACAGGGTAGGCTTTTGAGATCAGACTGCTTGACTTGGAGTTCCAGCTTTAGTAGCAAAGGGTGCTGAAACAAGTTACTTCATCTTGTAAATCAGTTTCTTCATTTGAAAAAACAAATAGCAATGCATATTTGGACTCTTCACCAAATGGACCGGTCCCCACCCCAGAAGGCTGGGTTAGGAACTAATGAGTAATTTATGCAATGCTCTGAGTATCTGCCAAGCACTTTACAATGTTAGCTATTAGTATTGTTAACTGCTAACATTATCAGGACCAGTAAGTTAACCTAATAAGACAGCAAAGTCTATGTTCCTGAATGTGTGGGGCCTAGGACACATAAGTAACAGAACAGGTATATGTAGCATGTGAAGGTTTGAGGGGCATGAGTGCTGCCCAGAGACCATGCAGTCAGGGTCCCCCTGCCTGGGGGCAGACTCTGCTTCTGCAGTAATTCATGAGGATGTGGGGAACTCCCACACACACCTCTCTTCTTCATGATTTTACTTGGTTGATCCTAAAGTGAGTCTACTATTGTATAAAAAGTGACTTACTGAAACATTTTAGTCAGATCTGGACACCCCTCATCTGGGTTTTTGGAGTATGTGGCTATATGGAACAATGTGTGGCTTTAATCTCAGCCAATTCTCAACTCTCTGCACTACTGGGAAACATCAAAGATAGGAACAAACTTTTGGATCACAATTCTTTAACATTATCTTTTAGGTACTCTTACGCACAGCAGATTATCTTAGACCAGTATTGAAATGGGTCTCTGTAGATAAATTGAAAGTTCCTGTGACCAAGATTCTCACCTGGCCCTGGTCGACTAGCTCACTACACACGTGTGGGCAGTACATTGCTATTGGCTCTATATAAAAAGCTCTGCCCAGACCTCTGGGTGAAATGGTGGCATGGCTGCAAGGCTGCAGGAGAGCAGAGAAGAGGCTGGAGTGGTGGCAGCACCGAGGACAGAGACTGGGATAGCTGTGGGGGCAGAGAGGCTCAGAGGACGGCTGTGCAGACAGAGAGGCCCAGAGGCAGAGACCTGCTTGCTGCATGCAGACTCACTCTGAGTGGACGGGATTCTGGTGATTGATCTGCCACCATGGAAATAAAGTTGGATTTAAACCCTTTCACCCAAGAACGTTCTACTGTCATTTCCTTGGTCAGATTGAATCCACAGTGAACTTGCCCAGTGCTGAAACCCACTGGCAAGACAGTCTCTATTCCCTAAACACACACCAACTGGAAGCTGCAGAAGGCAAGTCAAAGCTGTATGAGTGGCAGGAGAAGTGATCTGGGAATTGCACTTCAGCTATTGTAGAATAAAACCACATGAGCACTCAAGTGCAGCTTGTAGGTCCCGCACAGAATGAACCCTGGAGTGTCCGAGTTGAGACATGCCTGAGGCTGGCATGTTGGAATTTCCAGCATCCTGTCCCCACAGCTCAACAGCGGTAGGGCATGCATTCAGAGGCTTCATGGGAAAATGGCTCAATTATTTCATACTGGGAGCACTAATAGGAAGAGTCCAAAATTCACTTAGTACAGATGATTAAACTTTTATTATAGGATAGATACCATGTGTATTAGACATTAGGGATATGCAGTCTTTGCTTTCAGACTGTTCACAGTGTAGCAGAAGGATTGCAAAATGAATGTGGAGAGCCAGGTGATATTAGAGTAGCAGTGGAGTCAGGGATCCATGGAAGTGCAAAGGGGACCCTTAGTACATAATAGTTGTGAAAAGTCCATCCTGAGTTGATGATGCATGAACCAAATTATGAAGCAAGAGAAATGTTCCAGGAAGAAAGTTGGGTAGGGGACAGTAGCAAGCACACTAAGCTAAGGAAGTATTCTGTGCAAAGAAGGGCAGCACAGACATGCATGGGGGCAGGTTCTCCAGGCAGGGTGAGAACAGAGTACAGTCAGGCAGAGGTAAATTCATGCAGGTTATGAGTGCATGAAATACTTTGTAATTTTTACAGAAAATACTCAGAATTCTCTAAATATTTTTTTCCCAATGTTTCAAAGCAAGAAGTTCTGTAATTCTGTTACAGAAAAAAAAACGACAACACTTGATGGTATTATAGACAACAGGCTGACAGTGGTTAAGTTTGGAGGCAGGGAGACCAGTTAGGCAACTATGGTTTCAGCAAGAAATTAGAATGATAGTGTCACTGGGGATAGTTAAGACAGGACAAGTTAAAAATCTGTTAAGTAGGTAGAATTGCCAGGTGATAAGACTCGCAACGGCAGCCACATGGAGGACAAGAACAGGGAGTGATTTAACGTGATGGCCAGGTCTCCTGGACCATGGCATTTGTGCTTTCTGCCAGTTGCTGTGATCTGGACTAGAATACAAGCCGAGAATGAAAATAGAGGGAGATGATGATATCCGCTTTTGTAGAGATGAATTTAAGATGTCTGTGGAAATTCAAATGAAAATATCTAGTAGAAATTTTGGAATATAATTTTAGAATGCAATTCTAAAGTGTAGAAAAGTTTTATAAATTAGCACTTGAAACTATAGTCACAGAACATAGAACTGCAATCGTTTGCAGGAGGGCTTACCTGTAAGCAGAATAAGGGATGCTTCTGGCTGGGGTGGAAGGGAGGGAGACAGGGTGGATAAAAATGCTGGTCAATGTGTCGGTGGGAGGCAGGAACAACATTTGAGAGAATTTATACCTGCTTATTTCATCTGTGAACTTGCACCGAGGCCATTGGTTGAGAATGAAAAGAGATGTGTAGGAAGTTTGAAGGGAGTGGTACAGAGTCCAAATAGTCAATGTAGAGACACACCAAGAAATGCAATGTAGAGGCACATTTTAACCTAAAGCCATAAGTTTATGAGGATACCAGTCTATGCATTTAGAATATGTCCTGGCAGCAATGCTCAAGATCATAGATGTAAAGTAGGTATAATGATGTGTGAGCTCAGCAATGAAGTTTTTCAAGGCATTTGTGGCAAAGAGAAGTGATAGGTAAGCGGTGTGTGTTGTAAAATGGATGAAGAATTAAGTGAAACAAAGCAGAAACAACCTTGGACAAAGAATTGTAATCAGGGGGTTGAACTTTAAGATATGAGAGAAGATCAAGGGTCATAGAAAGAGGGGATGACGGTGTCAGAGTGGAGTTTAAGGTCATGGAAGTTTCAAGTAATTTCAATTCCAGGGTGTGGCCTGAAGAGTGGAGTCCTGAAGTGGAGGGAAGGGGAAGGCCTTTGAAATCATGAGACTAAAGTGTTGCATGTGTCACCTACTTGGATGTGAATGTGTCTTGGGAAAGCAGCAGGACCTCATTACCTAACACAATAGAGTTGTTCAGGCATATACAGTCATTTGCTCCCCCTAGTTCCTTTTGCAATACCACTGGAGCCTATGAGATCAAAGCCGCCACAGGGATAGCTGCTTGTGTATCCCCATCTGACCTTTGAACAGGCAGACCTTTTTGAGGCACCCCCTGCTCTAGCAGGGGTATTTCACAACAGGCTGGAGGCAACCCAGACAAAGGCGAAGGAGGGGAAGCTGACAATGTCAACACCCATTTCTGATCTCTTTGACAGGTCATATATTTTAAACTTCACCTATCAGAGCTGTCAATTCCATCTAGACTCCCTCTGAAGATGTGATGGGAACCAGACAGCTCCACGGTAATTCTATCATCACTAAGCGGTTCTACAGCACTTCAGAATGTCAAAGCACTTTATGAGTGTGCTTATTAATTTTTCTACATAACAATGCCAGAAGGCAGGCCAACAGTCTGAGCAAGGCTTGTCAGAAGTGTGATGAAGGAAAAATGAGGAGGAGCTAATTCAGAATTTAGCAGAGAAGAAGTAACGCAATCCAGCCTACCAGCTATGAGATTGGAGGAAGTCATTTAACCCCCAGGGACTCACCTTCTCTCGCCAGAGGCAACCAAGGAACCAACCAAATTACCAAACTCAGCTTAAAGAATATTCTCATATAGCACAATTTTTTTCTATATATAATAATAATTGGTGCTCAAAAACATAGTAAATACATACATCCATGTGACCCAAACCCCTCTTACAGGATATGGATATTTAATATTTTTAAAATGTCTTTAAGGTTCACATTTATAATTTGCATTTTCTTCTATATTGCCATTATAACTCAGTGAAAATTTTTACTTTGAAAAGGAAGAGGTTTATAAAAGAGTGATTTTTTTTTTCAATGTTTTGGACAGTAGTGTATAATTCTGTATCAGACACATGATCAATCCAGGGTTTGGGCAAAATAAATTTCCAGTCAATGGAAGTAGAAAGAAGAAAGGAAAGGAAAGGAGGGAAAGAAGGAAGAAAAGAACAAGGACATCAAACAAAAAGTCTTTTGGAAAATATAATTTTTAACAGTTCATTGTGACAGTAAATGAAAGAGTTAAGAAAAATATCATCCTAATCTTAGCTCTAGAAGACTGAAAGAATGCAGTGTTTACTAAGGACCAAATCAGGTGAGATTTCCTTAATTAGAATTTTCTCAAGCTCATATAAAGGGCATCTGAAAGGAGAGAAAACATTTTTTAAGGAGCAAAGAATGAACTGCTGTTGACAGCTCTTCTTTAATTTAATTACTATTACTATCATTAGCAATGGACCTCTAGAATTCCACATGATTGCTGGACTTGAAATTGTTCCCTTTCCACTTCTCATCTGTGCCACATCTGCCAACACAATAATGTACTGAGGAGGAAGAGAACCGGCTTCTCGCAACATTCCTGCCGGAGCTGATGGGACCTAGAACGCCTTCTACGACAAGATGTTCAGTGCATTTTGTTCTTCCAGTAAAAGACTGGTGGAGACTCTAGTGACCCTATCAGGTTTATATGCAGAATTCCATATTCAAATGTTTACTGCTAAAAGATCATTGGAAAAGGAAATTCTTCACCAAAGCAGGAAACTTCAAAGATGCTCGATAAAACATGTTTCCATAGGGTGAGCTACAGCAGAAGAGTCTTTGCAGAGACTGTTTATGATGCTCTGAATTTGAATGTGAACCACTTTACAGGACAGAAAAAGAGCAGTGCAATGCAGAATTAGGGATAGAGCAGAAACAGTAATGTCCCAAACAGACAAGTATCTACAGGTACAAAAATAGACCCAGTTCTACCCTCTCAACATTACGTGACATGAAATTATAATCACCAATTTTTCCTGACACTTATTAGAAGTACACAGAGGAGCCCAGTCTCTCTGAATCTGTTAGTAAACACTAGGACAGTCTTGGTGAGATGGAAAGAACCTCACCTTCTCCCTGCAAGTTGAGAAATGGCTGGCAAGGTAAGGAGCACCCAGTTTTGATCTTTTCCTTCATTCTCTAGCCTCCAAGGGCCAGAAAGAACCAAGCCTAATTTTATATTTTTGGAAACCCTGGCAGAGTTCTCTCATAAGGTCTGTGTAATGAAGGCAATGCCATTTCTAGAATCACAGTTTCTCAGAAAAGTCCTATCTGAGCATCTCGATGCACAAGGTGATAGGAGGTGCTAAGGTCTTGGTTCCTGTGAGTCACCCTTAACATGGGGGCTGATGCCTTCCTAGAATAGCAAAATGCCTCTTGGTTGCTCAGGGAGTGCGGGCAGGAAACGTGTGCGACGTCTGATGATACTTAAAGTCTAAGTTACTTCAGACTGTGCAAAATGCTCCAAGTAGATGTGAGTCCCATCCTTTGAGGCTCTGTTGAGAAGGGCTGGTCTGGTTTCACAGCTGTTCCCACTGATACTAAGCTTCTCACTATGGTCTACTGGGTGTGGGCCTTTAGGGACTGCAGCCTTACGCAGGGAGATTTTTAGAGGAATACCAAGAAAGCCTACCTATTAAAATATTTGCAGTAGGGGGAATTTCATTTTTAAAATGAATTATATTAGCTATCAACAAGGTTGGTCTTTAAAGACATCAGGATTAATTCCTAGTGGAAATTTCTAAAGTACCTAACACACATACACATATGCACACATGCATATACTCTATTAAAAGAAGAGACTAGTTAGGCGGGAAATATAAACAAGAGGTATGGCACAATCTCCAGTAAATTTCTCATAGTATTTAATATTAACCTTTCATCTAGTTTAGGTATTATCTAATTATGGAGTTGGTGGAAGCTTCAGGGAAACTCTGCAGTGGAGTTCGGAATCACATTTCCTTTCCTTATAAAGTGTATATTTAGTTCATTTTCAAATTTGCTGTTGCTCAGCATTCTTGTAAATTAAGCTGTCACCCACCAGCAACCGAAGTCACCTGATCAGGAGCTGTAATGCTTAGCTGGAGATGGGCAAACCTCCGGAGGTCCCATTTCTGATTAACTCTCCTAGTTTGGGCGATTCTCGGCATTTCCCCAAATGTTTGCAATCCTGGCTATCTTCTTCTATGAATCTCATTAGTTTTAGCTATTGGAATCTGCTCCATAAAACCTCCAGTCTGGCTTCTGCCCCTTCCCCCATGCTCCTGGTATACACATGCCAGAACCTCAGCCTTTTCTTCTTAAACTTCTTTCAGTTTCCTGAGTAGGGGCGTGGGTAGGAAGGGTACGATCAATTTCTTAATGAAGCACAACAAAAGAAATATAGGCTATGTCAACCCTAGATAGGATGAAAGAGTCCTCCTTTTCTCTTACACTTCGTATGCATTAGAATCAGTACTGGAGTCAATAAAAATAGAAATGGTAATACGATTAATGATGAAAGCAATAAGTAACATTTTGGGATGTCTACTATGTTTTATACAGTGCAAGTCACTCTAAATCCTCACAACAATCAAAACTTGTAAGCTAAGTTCCAGAGTTAAGTAGTGCTTATTATATCATTTTAAATAAAAAAAAACGAAAAGAAACAGGTAAAACAATGCGAGAAAGCAAGCAAACAGGCTAAGTGTAATTCGGGGAGGTACTTGTTTCAGGATGCAACACTTTCCTTCCTTCCTTCTTTATCTTTCCTCCCTGCCTCGCTTCCTCCCTTCCTTCCTTCCTTCCTTCCATAACTGACACTGAGGAACAACTATGCTCAGTGTTCTGTGGACGAAAGTTACAAGGATGACTGTGAAGTTGGTTCTCCCATCAAAGGCACGCAATAAGTTAAAGGACAGCAAAATCTCATTTCACAAAGATACAGTGCAAATGCTAGAATTAGGGTATTAAAATTACCAAGGAGCATCAAAGAGGAGGGAATTAATTCTCACTAGGATATTAGGAAAGCTTCAGAGAAGAGGTAACACTTGAATTAGGCTTTAAATATAGATTAGGATTTAGTCTTTGTCTTGCCAAATGGGTTTCAGCCCCAGGCAAGTTCACTAAGGATTCAGTGAGACCAAGGAATGACAATGGAAAGTTCTTGGGTTTACTACCAAGTAAAAGGGTTTATTATCAGCTTTGTTCTCCTAGCCATAGGTCAAGCACTGGAATTACATCTGTGACCCTCCTTCATCTCTGCCTCCACCCAGAGCACAGGGCAGAGCTCTTTATACTGAGTCAGTCAATAATAGCTTTCTGCCTACAGGTGTGGAAGCAGTAGCCTAGTAGCAGACCAGTTACATCAACAAGTAGTTTAGGTTCAGGTGAGGATCCTGGCCATAGGAACTTCAATTTCTCCCACAGTCTTCCAGAGAAAAGATAAAGGATTTCAGGAAGCAGGGAGGGCAAGGACAGACCCATTAAAGAAATTGTGGTGGGTGGAGGGCAGAGAATGACTTTGTTCCATTTCACATCTCAACCTACACTCATCATACTGGAGCACTTTTGGTTGTTCTGGGAAAGTCAATGAAGATACAATTGCATAGAAAAGTTGGGGTCAGAAAACAAATGCATTTGGCTGCCACACCACAGAATTTGCACTTTATCCTACAAGCACTGAAGAATCTTCAAAGGAGAATGGCAAAAGATGTGTTCCCTAGAAAGACAGCCTTGGAAGTAGGCAGAGACCGGCATGAAGAACTGGCTAAATACTGATGCTATTATGATAGTCCGGGCCAAAGAGGCTAAGGACCAGCACAGAGAATCTGAGCAGAGGCGGGGGAGGGCACAGGCACAGAGCATGACTCTTGAGACTGTGCTTGATGCCAAAGTTGCATTCAAGTGAGGACAAGAATCAAAGGTGAGAATCAATAGCTTCAAGCTTGGCCTCTGGGGTGCCTGGGGACAGCTGGAGGGAGGCAACTTTGCATGGAGTGTACTGGAGCTGGGCATAAGCAGAGGGGACCCGGAGAACCAGTGATCTTTCCACTGCTTCATGAGGCCTTGGACAATCTTCATAAGAAACATTAAATTAACTATATATTTGACAAGCCCATTAAATATAGGATGGAGTTAAACACATACACAAAGGATGAATCTGGCAAACAGACAAAATAATAAGCAGGAAAGCCAAATTAAGTATCTACCTTGATTCAAAGGCATATTGGATTTTTAAAAATCCACAATATAATAGGATAGGGTATAATGAAGATTTAAGCTTTAAATATAGCCTAATACACATCTAATTAGGATAATAAAATATAAGGAGTTTCTTTGCCATCAACATGCTAATATAACTCAGCTCTGACACCTCTTTCCTCACTCAGTTCACAAGCTTCTCCAGTGATGGCCCAGGTTGGTTAGTAGGCTGGAATGGACCTGGGAAGCACCCAGTTGGAACATAAAGAGCTTAAACAGCAATGTCTTCAGCCTCTGCTGCCTCAGAGGGGTTTAACGGTGTTACACTGGCTGGGTCAGGGCATGGCACAAATGCGGGGTTTCATTTAGGTTCTGAGTCTTATTAGGAAGAAGAGGCTCCTTCCAGCCAAGGTTTTATTTGGGTCTGTTTGGTTTTCCTTTTCCCCACTTTTAACCTGAGACTGAAAAAAGAGAAGCTTTTTAAAAAGAAAAACATATTTCACTACATAAAAATCTGAAACTTTTGTAATGAAGCCAAAAGACCAGTAAGAGATTTATATAAAAAAAGAAAAAGAAATTTACAATGAAAAGGACACCTATTAAAAACAAAAAGGCAAAAGACAGAAAACAGAACTCTTGCAAATTAAGAAGAAGAGATTAATAAATAAAAATGTGCTAAGGATTATTCACAGAACAAATATAAATGACAAACTGACATGAAATCACGTTCATACTCAGCACTAGTGGGTACATACAAATTACACAGCTGCGGCTCTACCTGTAGGGCACATTCAAGGCTGGGATCACTCATGACTGGCAGGGAAAGAATACTTTCAATGTGCATTTTTAAAAACTGGGATGACTTTACTTTTTTTTGTCTACATCTTCTTATTCAAAGATACTACATGGAAATCCCTCCAGATTATCTGGCCTGGTTTGAATTTATTCTTTTTAGAAGATGGCATAAATTCCATGGTGTCTAAGTATAACCTTACTTATTCTGCCATTTACCTCCTAGTGGACATTTGTTACATTTGTTACTCTTTGTAAGCTGACCAAAGCTGAAATAACTTACTCACAGATATATATGTTCGACTATATTGCATTTATTTCTATGGAATAGCTTTCAAGGTGTTCTAAGCGTTTAGGATTCCTGAAGCAATACCAGTATTACATGTAGTTTTTGTTTTAACAGGAGTTTTTGATTACAGTGTGAAGTATAGTGATGAAGAGCACAGATTCAAGGGTTCAGTTGTCTGGCTCCATCTGTGCTTTGCCACTGGCCTTAATCAAGTTACTTAAACTTTCCACACCTCAATGTCCTTATCTGTAATATTGGGATGTGATAATATCTTCCTCATAGGATTTTTTACAATTAAATGAGTTAATATATGTAACTAATACACTTGTATTAATGTATATATGATTATATGTACATAATGTCTATGTGATACATGATGCCTCGCCCTAGTAAATGTACCATAATTTTTGAGACTATTATTCCTTACAGAAAAGACATTGGAGACTATCATAAGAACTCATTTTATAATCTTTATTGTTCATTGTATACACCTCTGGTAGCATGTGGGATGAATCTGAGTTATACATGGATGAAATTAATGTTACTCATTTATTATGATTCATTACAACAAGAGATATTATTTTATTCCACTTACAGAGGTAATACAAATTTCCTTAAAAATAAATGGTAAAACATGAATAGCTTTAAATAAGAGTATAATAAGTATATTGCTACTTCTTATAAACAAATATGGCAAAGAATCTGAAATTTGGGAATGACTGAAGTTTGGGGATGATTGGTACTCTGTATTATTGTCATGCACTACTTCAATTCTTCTCCACTGTGAAATATTCCTCTGTTAATTCTATTAACTAGTAGCTGCTCCAAGTGTTTTCTACCCAGTGGTAGGCTGGTAAGCCAGCTCTGTGAAAACAAAATAAAGCTCCAATTTGTACTGTTTGTTGATTTCTGTGAGTAAATATTCCTACCATGGCCAGTTTGAAGTTACCAACAATTTAAAGTGGCCTGAAAAATCCCTGAATATTTAACAGTCAGCGCTTACACACTGAACTGAGCTGAGCTGGCTCCAGAATACCACGGTCCTACTTAATTGTCAAAGTCAAGATTTTGGTACTGAAGCAGACAAAACAACGTACAAAAATAGCATTCAGCATTCTGTCTCCATAGGTTGTACTTCTGTCTTAAAGATCTACAACTTCAAAAATGTGTAAGTAAGGTCAGTCCTGAATTAGGGTCTAAGAGTTTAGGAACAAGGGGGTTAAGTTAAAGGGCAATACTCAGGAAAAGGCAGCCCCATGGGATGGTTCTCGTGTTACTGTGACATGAATAAAAGCCTTGGTTTCATAAAAATATGCCTAATAGCATGAATGGGATGCATTATAATCCAAACCTGGTACCTGTCACATGTGCCAGGTGTGTGCGCGCTCCATTGCTAGATGCCCGGTCCTCTGTGCTCCTGTGGCCCACAGAGCCTATGTTGTTCAAGACTCATGGCCTGAGCCACAGCACCCTGTCCACAGGCGGGAGGCCTCCTTCAACTCCTCAGCATCTTCCCTTCTCTATTCCCAGGGTCTGGAAAATGTGCAACTCAGCCATTGTTTGTGGAATGGATGAATAAACAAACAGCTCTCAGAATTAGCAACTTTAAGATATTTTCTTGTTTGAACTTCTTATATGACAGATGAGAAACCTGAGTTCTCTCTGTAGTTAGTGATTTTTCCTGAGGTCACACCCCATTAGACAGTAGCAGAACTGAGATTAGAACCCAGGGGTCTCCTTCAATCTGTTACAACATATGGCTCATTTTCCCTACTTTGTTACCCATAGATGTCTAATCTGGTCTTATCCTGTATCAGTGACGATCTTGTGTTGACTTACACTATCCATTCATTCACCTATCCAATAAACATTTCCTGAGCACCTTTTCTATGCCAGATGCTCCTTTTTCTCTCCTTCCTTCTCTACTTACCTCTCTTTTTCCATCTTTTCTTTCTTCAGAGAGCTAAATCTAGCTGAACTCCTTTAGGACAACTTTTAGAAAATATATGATCAGGACTGTTAAATCCACTGATAATCGGAAACGCCCATTGGCCTTTAGTTTTGCTCTTCGATTATCCCTGGGGCTGAGCTTCTGAGCATTTCAGGTGGTTCGGTACTGGCCCACAGTCCCTCTGCTCTCTGGGTGACAGGAGAGCCACAAAAGCCCAATGTATTCCAAAGCCTCTCCGAGGTCCTCATGGCTTAGTGCACGGGGTGGGGGGTCCCTGGCACCAAGGGTAAAGCTGAAGAGAGCCTGGCACAGCCTCCTGGCCCCATCCCTACCATTTGAGCAACATCCAGCTTTGCAAGGCAACACATGCCACAGTCAGTCTATAGTGACAAAGATCCTTTTATTTCTGTGAATGGGGCAAGGAAGGAAAGAACAAACAAATCATGTGAGCAGGAAAGACTGGTTGTATAAGGCAAGTGTTACACACAGACATCTTTTTCAATGCTCGGAGAACCAGTAGGCTCTGGTGAGTGAGGGTAGGAGGTGAGGCTCACACCTGTAGGCATATGAGTTTCAGGCACAGCTCCCTTTTCATCCTAGTAGGGAGCGGTGATTAGTTCATTGTCATTGTGCAGGAGAAGCCCACTAGATGGCACAATGATTCGGGAGGTTTTCCTGAAGAGGTAACAGGAGCCCAGTAAGCATGGAACTTTGGGTTCAGTTCTTTTATTGCACCACTCAGGGGTTAGGGTGGCCAGTGACCATCTCAGAGATTTGCTGAGCACAGTCACTGGGGATACCTGGCAAGACTTCTGCAAAGTCCTCCTGAGGCAGGTGCCTCAGCCCAACCCCACCCATGCATGGTTCCGGGACTCCATGCCCTCCCTGATGTCTCCAGGGATGCCAGGAGCTCCAGCAGACTGAGGGGACCAGTGCTGACACCCTGTGTCCGCCTGCACCCTGCGGGGGCCTCTGAGAATACTTCCTAGGCCTCCACTCTACACTGCAGGAAAACACTGCGGGGGAACAGAAGGACCCGGCAGGCTTTGGGTTTGAAATCTGGATAATCCATCTGAAATATCAAGGTCTGGGCAGAAGTAATGTAAAAGTTAAATTAAAACAGAAGCACAAATCTGTCTTTCTGGCTCTCATACAACCTAACCTTAGACTTTGAATGTTAGAGCAGATAAAATCATAATTAGAAATAATTCAATCTTGCCATATCCCTCTCTATTTTATAACTAGGGGAATGGAGGCCCTGTGAAATGGCTTGTTCATGGTCCCAGAAAAACAAGAAGGAAATGCCTTGCCATGTTTTTGTTTTTTAAATAAACATTTGTATTTTCTAGACTTGGTTCTAAACTCTTTTCAAGCATTAACACAATTAATTAATCCAAATTTATGGGATTACATAATTCACCACCTTCTCTAGCTTCCAGACGTGAAAACTGAAGTACAGAGAAGTTTAATAATTTGCTCAATGTCACACAGTATATAACTGGATAATCTGGGATTTGAACCTCAGTAGTGACATTATAAAGTCAATGAGTTTTACCACTACCAGGCTGCCTCCCAGAATACTGTAGTGCTTTCTTCCTATAATACTCTGCCATTAAAAGTAAGGCTAGTTCTTAAAATCTGAGATGTCGGAACATATAATGTAATCAAATCTCATGTATTTCCATCTAAATATATGTCTCAGTCTCTTTGATAGGAACCAGCTAATTTCCCTCCCTCTGCTTCAGAAGTAAGAGGAGGAAAGTAAAAAGGATATCACATTTTTCTTATTTTAAAATGAGAATCACATTTTAAAAAGAATGTCAATTATTAAAGAAAATGTATCTTGCCTTAGAGAAAACCAAAATATAAGGGCAGTTAGGGATTAGATGGCCAAATCGCTGTTATGCCCTAGGAACTTTCATTGTATGTATTCACGGGATGAATATTAATTAGTTAGTTATTAATCCATTTAGCAATTATTTATCCATTTATTATTTCATAAGTACCTCTCAGTTCTAGAAATACAATAATGAGCATGACAAAGCCCCTGCCTTCATGGAGCAGACATTTTTAATGAAAAGGTGACAGACAAATAAAGCAAATAAAGAAATAAATCAGAACATATAATATATTGGGCAATGATAAAGCAAGGAAAAAGGGATGGGGGAGTGGAGGGTAAGATTTATCTTTGCATCAGCAAAGACCTCAATAAAATGCAGGACTGAGCCCATAGCTCTCTGTGGTAAAGAGTTGCGGTCTTTATAGCACACACCGGAAAAGGAAGCAGACTTGGCAGTTTCAAAGAAAGCAGGGAGGCCCGTGGGGCTGGTGTCACAGAGTGAAAGCAAAGGAAGTAAGAAGCCAAGTCAGAAAGCTAGTGCGGAGGTAGACCAAGCAGGGGCCTGGAGGCAGTTTTAAAGATTGGGTTTTTACTGTAAATGCAGTGGGAAGCCTGAGAGAGTGAGAAGAGGAACGAGATGACTGGGTTCCCTCTGGAAGAGCCTCCCCTGGCTGTCGTGTTGAGACAAGACTAAGTGGGGGACGGGGCTGAGGCTGGGGCTCAGACAGGCCTGCTGCAGGAATTCAGGCCCAGGAGGCTTAGGCCAGAGTGATACCAGTCTTGGCAGTGATAAAAGGACCATATTTTGGAAAGGTTTTGAAGGCAGAGCCCCTTGGATTTGTTCCTGGATTGCAGTTGTATGGGAATATCCTTATAGAGTGACTGAGGGGTCAAGGATGGCAGAAATGTTGGCCTTAGCTGAAGGCTTCAGCCCAGATTCCAGTTTCCAGGACCACATCTGGATTGAGGATACTCTGCTCCCCCGAGCTCACCTGATCTGTAAAAGGAAAGATTAACATTATTCCTCCATGCTTTGGTACATAGTCTTTTCTAAAACTGGAAAGAGGTGAAATAGAGAAGATGGAGCACAGAGACTTGAAGACTTCCTGCAACACCAGCATCTCGATCTTACACAGCTGAAGCCCAAGCACAGGTGAGGTGGCTGCTTAGCTCCACTTGGCTTATGAACTTGATTCTTTTGTCCATCTAACCTGCTCTGAGTGTCAATGCAGGTGCTCAACCAGTCACCTGAGATAATTCAAATTAGAGCTATTACTAAATGTGCAGAAAGTCTGAGGATATGGGACCCTCACCCAGGCTAGCCAGAATCCAAATCTGACCACTCTGTGGTCCTCTGTCCTTCTCCATTCCTAGAGTGTCCAATCTGGGCCATTTGATGATTGATTCTTTCTATTGCTCCCCCTTGCTTTAGAGTCTGGGAGGTCTGACCTGCCCTATCTCTTCAATCTTTCTTTCTTGCTGGAAATATTTCAGTGGCTGGATATCAACCAGAACCAGTCTTCACCTATTTTCAGGATAGTGTCCCAGCAGAGCCATGGAGGCTACAGCATGGGCCATGTCAGTGTCTATCTATTTGGAAGCACCTAGGTGTTAGCATTGCCTCTCAGATGATGACCTCTGAGATGGGAGGACTCTCAGTATTTTGTTCACTGTTGTATCCTCAATGTCTAGGGCAATAGTACATAATAGATGCACAATACACCTGTTAGAAGGAAAGGATGGTAGAGGAAGGGAGGAATAGAAAGAAGGAAGGAGGGAAGGAGAGAATAAATCCTCTGGGACTCTTCTATTTCATTGCCATCTACCCTCAGTGGCCTCTGTGGAGTCTCTTCTTGTGTCTATGGAGTGGCTCGTGTGCAGTGCCACGGGAGGAGCAAGAGTTGTGCAAGGTAGTTCCCTGGTTACCAGACCTCCTTGCTTCTGCTGGTTTTCTAGAGCCCTGATATTCCTGATCTTATACTTCCCCCATCATTCCTATTCTGCCTCAAGGTGGGATGTCTACAACACTCACTAGCTACTTGACATGGGCAAAGTTACTTAACTGCTCTTTGCCCCAATGTTCTGAAAAATCTACTTAACAACAGGATCCTCCCTTTAAAAACATGTTCTCTGCACTATATGAGATCATGCATTTTAAACACTTAGAAACATTCTCGGGCATAGGATGAAATCAATAAGAATTAGGAATCGTCCTCAAATAGTTGCAGAGAATGAAGCCTTCTAGTACAAGGGAGAGAGGAATGGGGAAGATGGACATATAGGGGCTTAGCACTCAGCACCTCACAGACACCCCTCTGACTCTCATCCCGGGAAAGCAGGTATTAGACCATGATACGGAGGAGAGAACCAAGGCTCCATGAGGTAAAGTCACACAACTGCTCAGTGAGGGGACGGGACGTACACCCAGAAACCCTTAGACTACATGCACTGCTGTCATTTGTCAACTCTGAGCATCTTTAGCAATCTTCTGGGGATTCCCATCCACTTCTTAGCAGTATGCACCCTTGATATACTTCTAGCTGAGGATTATACTAGGATATCCTGACTATAGAGAAGCAGAGGGTCACTCCAGCCAAGCGAGAGTAACTGTCAAGACCCTGAGAAGAGTACCATAGGCAGATCTGCCTCAAAGAAGAGAGTCTAGCACTAGAAAGTAGCTTGCAGGTATCCTACACCAATTAAGAATTTTTAGGTCAATGACACGTAGGAGAACTGGGGAGGTTACCCTGAGATTCTAGGGATAAAGGGGGATGACCAATTTAAAGCCACCCCAAATAATCCAATCAGAGAAGTGGTCATGTAGAAGAAAATTCATGGAATCTGAAATGAAGGGGACATTGTTGGATCTTAGCTCAGAAACTTCCCATGGAGGTGACTTCACACAAATCACTTAATTTCTAAAAGCCTCATTTTCTTCTTTTTAAAACATAGATGCTAGGAGATGATATCACCTATTTGGCAGTTTTATTCAGGTTTTAAACAGTATATATAAAGCAAATGACACTTCAGTTGTTACTGCTGCACGGGGTCATCACTTCTTTTTCTGAGAGGGGGCTGGGGCAGATGCCACTTAATCACCCACGAGGTCCCCACTGTTAATGGACAAGGGGCCAAGGATATGGCTTGATGGTAGAATATGGGCTTTTAGATCTTCTTGAGGCAAAAGAGAAAGATCTACCCAGGAAGAAAAACCAGAAACCAGAAATACATAATGGCCCATATTTCCTTTTATTTCTCATATGTCAAATACCAAAAAGGTGTCCCATATTTTAGACTGGGTGCTTTCCGGGCTGCATCTGGAGTCACTTTGTAAAAGCTCTACCTGAGTCAGTCTGGGAACCACAGGCTGTCCTCAAGACTCCCAACATCACATGCAAAATGGAGCAGAGGAGGGATACTGTTTTATCTTGTCTTCCCTCCCAGAGTTTGGAAGGCAACAATACTAAAAAATTCCACTGTAATTTAATATTTTGATACTAAAAAAAAAAAAGAAAGAAAATCCACCATTTGAGTTGTTGAGGATGAAAGGTGGGGACAGGGGGATTAGGAGAAATAAGAATGAAGATGAAGGTAAAGCCTAAGGCAAATTCATTCCAAAGGGAAAGAATTCCTGAAGTCAGCACTGACACTGAGGAAAGGTGCCTGCTTCCAAGTGAGGAAAACCCCGTATTGCCAATCATTACCCACAGGACAGGACACTATTACTTCAAGAACAAAAGAATGTTCTCATCTCCTGGACTTGATGGAGCTGACAAACATAATCAAAACTGTTCTCAGTGACTTCTCAAGAGAGCAGTGTGCAGAAGGTTTTCCTGTGCCTTATGAGTCAGTCCCCAGGCACCCAACACAGACGCGCAGGCTCCTGGAATGGAGGCCCTTCTCTTGGTCCTTGTCTGCAACCAAGGAGGTCCCACATGGTCACGGCATCCCCAGTATCCTTGGGCGCTGTGGCTGAACTAACGCACTAGCATTAACCATAATCTAAATCCTGTATGGCAAACGTGTAAGAGCACTCAGAAACAGTGCAAGCCTCCGATTTATCAACTTAGAATCAAGATGATAACAATACCTTCATCACCCAATTTACAGGGCATTTTGCAAATCAACAGAAAAAATGCATGGGATTGTTCTTTATAACGTGTACTGCCTTATAACTGTCATCAGTATATTACAAGTCATTATAAATCAAGCATAAAACATTCAGTAAACTAGGTACTTTAAGAGGGTAGAATTCTGCTTCAAGTTAATTATGGGATGGGTCACTTTTACCACCTTTATGGATCTAGTGTGCATCCCCACATTACACAGCAGTGGAGCAAAGCTCAAAGATTTTAAATGGCCTAGGGTCCTCTAGAGAGCCATCCGGAGATCTGAGGTTGGAGCCCAGGACTTCTCTTTGAGATCCATCCACTGTAAAGAGCATACTCCAGGGATGGAGAATGACAAGTGGATGACATGACTTAAGAGGACTTTCTGGAAGAGATGAGGGGCGCAGTGAACTTCTGTAAGCAGCTGGTAGAGGAGTTGGGAAGACGGGCCTTATGTGGAGGACAAGACGCAGGCTCTCTTCTCAGCCTTGCTCCTCAAGCATCTGCTCTCTCTGCTGCTTGCACTGGCTTTTCCCACCCTTCATCACTGAGTGAAACGTGTCTTGACAGTCTGATAGACATTTTCTGTCTCTGATGCTGCCATGTTCTCTTTCCTGTCTTTCTAGAAAATACATTGGGAGAGAGGCCTGCATATTTACTATTAATTTCTTCTCTGAAAACAGGTAGGGGAAAAAAAAGTCATCTTTAATTGTTTCTGACAATATTGAAAGATGTAATATCCCAGAGAGCAAGAGAAAGCAGGATTTGATTACTTTGAAATAAGACAGGGAGGCCGGGTTGGGATAGGGAAGCTGATTCTGTTCTTACACAAGAATTCAAATGTGGGGCTATGTCCCCCTCATGGTGCGATCAGCGTCCCTCCTCCTGTTTGTGGGGAAGATCTGTCTGAAGGAATCAGGCTGATATCAGAGATGCTGCCAAAGCTCCTGCCAGGTGTCAGATGATCTGTGAGTTCAGGCTGGGAAAGCCGGCAGTGGGATGAACTGCTGCTGCAGTCCCACAAAAACAGAAGGGGGAAATGTGCCGGAAGCAATCAGGGCTTTTGAGAAGCAATGAGGCTTTGTGGCATATCCCTCAGCCAATCATCTCACATGGCTTTGCAGGCATCAGATAATTAGTCCCAATCAGTTCACTGTGAATAAAGTATTAACAGACCCCCACATACAAAATCGGTAGGGAGTGGAGCAAAATGAGACAACCTGGCCAAGGATCAAAATAGCAAATTGATAACAACATTAGAAAAAAAAAGCCAAAAAAGTAGACATCAAATCCCAAGTTGGAGTAACCAATCTGAAGCCTTTAAAAGCAAACAAACATACTGACAAATATATGAGTCTTTACTCTCTGCAAGCCCCATAGGATTTGGAAGGGGGTTCCCATGGCTCCCCTTCTTCCTGACCCCATGCACTCTGGGATCCATCCCAGCTGAGATTTCAATTATTTGAGTAACCCAGCCTCTTCTCCTTTCCACTCCTTCAAACAGATTGTGAGCCCTCACCCACCTGCATGGTCTGCTCCCCACTTCAACTCTTCATGACTATCCATGGCCTATCCTTGGGCTTCTCTTAGATGTTCCCTCAAGAATCATCCCCCAACCTCTAAATCTGGATTATATCTGCTCTCACAATACACTTTTCTTCCCCATCACAACCTTTGTTACATCATGTTGTTGTCCATGCCTGGTGGTATCTCCCACTCAAGGTGTAAGCAGGAACCCATGTCTGTCTGGCTCAACAGTTTATCCTCAGGATTAGAACAATACCTGGCATGTATCAGAATCTCAATAAATAGGAATTGAATGACTAACTGGAGATACACTCCTTGCCTTAAGGAAGCTTTCAATTCAGTGGATAAGGCAGACACTTACACACAGCCCAGGGGAATGAGAATGTGTTGAGTATAAAGTAAGAATAGAATTAGAAAGCTTTAACATTTCAACCCAGAACATTATGGTTAATTCATAGCATATGCTATATTGCTTTAGATGAGAATTCCAACCAATAGAATCTGGCATCCCGGAGAGCTTCCTCAGGTTTCAGGGCAGGTGAGATGTCTAAATGGAGAGGCTGCTTTTAAATTCCATCTCAGAGACCTGCTTGTCAATCTTTTAACAGATGAAGACCTTCAAGGTTTGTCTATGTTGTCTGTCTTAAAGGCAGAACTACGATTCTGCACCTTGGGCAGATAGGTAATTGTTTGTTTCCCTAGACAGGCTGTTTGGTATAACAGAAAGGACTTTGTAGGCGGTGGAATGCAATGTGTTGGAAAGAGCATAAGTTTTGGAATTAAAATGACCTTGGCTCCTATCCCAGTTCTGCAATTTACTAGCAGTGAGATTTGGAGCAAGTTACAGTCTCTCTGAGCCCTACACTGAGCACTGCTATAGAGTTGGACAGATTAATATTATATTACAGATTTGGGCCTCAGTAATTTCTATCAGTGATATATAAAAAAATCCTGTCATGTCCTGTCACTCCCACTTTCTAGCTGGGCACTCTTGATCAAGTTTTCTAATCACTCTAAGCCTGTTTTCTAACCTATACAATGAAGACAGTCAAATCCTCCTGTATTCATAATGTAAGGATTAAATGAAGTATGTATTAAAGTATTTGATTTGGTACCTGGGTATCATAACAAATAATCAATAAATGGGAATATTTATCATTTGTTTTTGTATTGATTATAATAAGATTTTTAAATTTTGATCTCCCTCTCTAATCTATCCAAAAGATATATTTTCTTTTGTATGATCTATACCTTCTACACTCATTGATATGATAATGAATGACCCTGGCATTTCCTTTGATTATTCTCCCTCCTGTCTCTTTCCTAGCCCCGCCAAAGATTTCTAAAAAAACTCTTTAGGCCAGAGTGGAGAGCCCTGGATATTTAAACCATGTTTAAGGTAACTTCTTACATCCCACTGACTTTGCTGGCTTGGAATTAATTTAGAAATACAGTCACCAAAACAGTTTGATAAAACACTTCTCTCCCACTCAAATGGTAAAATAGAGTCACATTTAGAAGGTCTTATAAACTGAGAGGGGCATTTCCCTAAACATTCAGACTATGTTCGTAACCATAAGAGGATATTAGGTTGTTAACATTAGAAAGTTAACATTAGAAACTTTTCAGTTTTCTGAGCCTTTTTTATGGAGGAGACAGCTGATTTCCCTTTTAGATGCTAGTATATTAAAGTTCACAATTAATTTAGATAATAACATATCAGCTGATAAAATATCTAGCAATTAAATAATGAATGCAAGGGAGCCGCAGTCATCAGAGATATCAGAATACACCTTTATTATAATGATGTAAAATCAGTGTGTTTTCATATGATTTAATTATAGATTGACAGGAAAATGTGCAAAACCATAGATTAACAATTTTGAGGTAACGCATATACTAAAAATTGTGTTTCCAAAACTATGATTACTATTGAGCAGGTTAAATTCACCATCTTTGTAGAAGGGAATTTGTAGATTCCAGATATAATAACTTATATGAATAAAGATAAAAGAGCTTTAAGTACAATATGGGTAGATAATCTTCCTTGAACATGGAATGAAATGAAACTGCTAAGTAATGCATGTATTTCTCTAAAGGCAGATTTTGCCTATCATGCTATTCAGGTTTGATAGTAAAAAATGTTGGTCCCAATGGCTTGCAGTCAATGCAAAATGCAGACTCAATTAGCATTGCATTTTTGCACAATTTAGAGGGCACCATTTACACTGTAGTGTATATAAATGGCACCTTTCAGTGTATGCTCTGGGACAGCTGGCAGTTCTGGAGCCAACAGTGCCCTGCCTCTTCTTAGAGACAGTAAATAAGATCTATAGTCTCAGATGCAAGTCTGAGAACAAAAAGACCTATGGGTTCTTTAGTTTGGAAACCCTCTTTATGTTTAAGAGTGATCGTACACTTATCTGGGAAGAAAGCTATCCCTAAGCCATGTACATGGCATTTTCAGTGATATGGTTATTGATCAAATCCCAAACTGGAAATTCCCTGGGGCATAAAAAAGAATTCCTGGGGTACACACGTTTGCAGAGGGCAGTTGTATGTAACTCTCAACAGGGAGGACAAACTCTCCTCAAAGAACCTCAGAACAGCAAGGTGTTTTCTCCCAGAGAAGATACAAGAGTTGGTTTGAGAATTCCATGGCCTTTTTGCTCACCGATGTGCTGACATTCCATTTCCTAACAGCCAATCGAGTTTTTCACATTGTTATGAATTGGATTCTCTTAACTACTTTTTTTTTTAATGATGGTTAAAAAAAAAAGAATGGCGAACACTACGAATTTCATTTCAATACACCTGCTACCCATTTTAGGCAATGGCCCGAGCTAACATGAAAAGGTACACAAAAGAGCATCAGGGCTGAATTCCAGGTCAGAAGTAGCCAATATCAGTCATATGTACTAAGAGCAGCAAACTGTCTGTCTAACTAGGGAAGCATTGTTGATAAGATTACATTTTGTAAAAGCGAGAAGAATATCCTATCATCTACCAAGAAAGAGAGCACTTGTACAAGGGTTGGGCAAACCTTAGCGCCCCTGCAGGAAAGTTCTTCATGATAATGAAAGGAATGAGTAGAAGGAAAATACCTCCAAGAGGTGTGATTTTATACATCCTATTTTTGTAGCTAGATAACTGAGGTATGACTTGAAAATACAAGCAAGCTTAAGTAAAAGATGATACTCGGGGACTACTGAATGCAGATAATTTGAATCTAATTCTCACATCTTAGTCCGCAATCCTTTCACTGTAGAGGTGCTAAGAATTACAGCAAAGACAGCAGGCACAGACTCCTTGTGACTTTGGTAGTTTTGTATTTTATTTCAGGTTGTATTTTGGTGTTTTTTGTTGTTGTGGGATGGACTGATCGATCGATCAATCGATTGAAAGAAAGTAAAGAGCATTCTCTTAGACCCATTTGGCATGTTGTGGTATGTATGGCATTGTCAGCGCTTTTTCCATGTGGCCTCACACCATGAGCATTAGCTAGAAGGGAGAAGTTAATATTATACAGTTGGGAAAAGGAAAAGAACCTCTTTACTTACCTGGGAAATGAGTATCCTAGATGAATGATCTCTCAGGTCTCCTCCACGTCTGAAATGCTGTTTCTCTGATATTGTAGGGAGCATTTTAGGAGAGAAATACTAAGTATCAATGACAGATTTTGGCTTCCATTTAAAATAGAGATCTGGATATCTTGTTTATTCTTTCAGACATGTGCATTCCCATTCTTATTTAATTCAATATGGAATTTCAGTGGCTGAGAGACTGAAAACACTGTGAAGAGCTGATTTTAGTGGTTTATATTTTTAAAATGCAGGAGCTCAGAGTCTCAGCCAAGAAAACTAAAGAGAAAATTTCCCTCCAATTAAATGGTTCACATTTATCCTCATTTTCCTGTCAAAGTGTGACACATTCCAAGTGTGGGGTCACAGGTAGGAGGTGTTGTAAAGGACGTCCTGAGTCCATGTGACAGTCTCCATCACACTACTGACTTTACAGAGGAAGCACAGGAGGCCCAGAGAGATGACCAGAAATGTTAGCCTGAGGAAGACGCTGACTAAGCATCAGGTCTGCTGTATCCTAGTTAAGATCTGTGTATTCGATTGTGAACTACCTCTTGAAGTAGATGTACCAATCTGGCATTCACCCCAGGCTGAGAAGGAAAGGTGCACTGATCGAACACCGCAGAAAGAGAAAGGACTTTGCAGTCAGGAATGCCTGAACTTGCTCTTTTCCTAATGTAAGGTTTTAAATGAGTTGCATATGCTTTCAGTGCCTAAATTTACTAACCTATAGCAGAAGGGCATGATAATACCTACCTTGAAATACTTTATAGATATTAAAGAGGATAACATACGTAGAGTATCTTGCTGTCTCAGAGACTGGCACAAGGTCTAAGCAACTCAACAAATAGTAGTCCTTTCCAGCCATGCTTAAGGTTTTGAGGGATTAAATGCCCATGGGCACACATACAAAACAGTCTTTTCAGTTCTTAGAACCTGCATCTTTGCCTGACATTGATGGACATTGCCAGAACATAAATTGAAAACATGGAGGTAGATGAACCTGAAACCTATTCAAGATATAAAACATGTTAGTAGGATTAAATGGTAGGAAGAGTAGCGACCACCATAGCCATTAGTAATAATCATGATACAAGGTAGCTTCCACTTGAGCACCACTTACTGTCTGTGAGGTGCTAGATTAAGTGCTTTATGTGCATTACTTCACTGAGAACGTACAGCACTATGAAAGAGCTACCATCATTGCTCCCATTTTACAGAGGGAAAAACGGAAGCTTAGAAACTAACTGTTAGAACTAATATTCTCAGCCCTATGAAGTAATATCATGCTATTACAATGCTCCAGAAACCAGTGACAGCATAAAACTGCCATCAGAATTATACCTGAGTCAGTTATATACTGATATGCTGTACTGAATCCAGAATGACTTTTTCATTTGTTTGCCTGTGCACCTATTCATTCTACAAAATTAGGTGAGCATTCACTATGTGTCAGACTGTATGCTAAATTCAAGGGTTACAAAGATGAATACATACAGTCCCTGCAAACCAAGAAGAGCAAACCTAGTAAAATAATGCAGCATGTTGGTATTGGACACCACGCATGTCCTCATCTGTGCTCCTCACTATAGGCACCCATATAGGTACAAGCTCTTTAGCCCAGGGACCATCCCTGAGAAGAAAGGAGTGTTTCATATTGAGTCTCTACCTGCATTACAACAGTACCCAATCGAAAGGTGAGCTTGTTTTTAGAGGTTCCTGTCTCTTAGCTCTTAAACTGCTTGCTGGCATATTTAAGATTAGTGATAAATGGCAAGTTAAAGCGGTCTATATTTAAGCAATTGTGGGGCATTTGAACTTAAAAAAAAGAGAGAGAAATGCAATTTTCTAGAAGAACAACGAGAAAAAAGTCTAACAGCCCAGACATTATGCAAATTGTAGTTATTTACTATCAGATAGTGTTGTAATAGGATTATTGACGAAGTAAAATATGTTTCAATCAGACACACAAAGCATTATATTTATGGCGTATACGTCAGAATGTAAGGCTTTCCATATACAGAACACTACTTTTAAACAGTATTCTTTGTCATGGAATTGTATTTGTGTTTCTGACCCAGCCTCTCCCCTGTGGTCGCATGAAAGGCATGGTTATTCCCTTTGAGCCCAGCAAGGCGATGCTCTGGTGCAGAGCATGAATCAAGAGAAAGGTAAGTGAGGGGTGGGAGTGGCTTGGAGGTCAGCAGGTGAGTTAGGCTTGAACATGCAAGATCACATGCAGAGAACACATCTTTCTTATTTTACCGAACTCATAGATATACACCAATTTGTTCCCTTCCACAGCTTCAATGCATTTCTTGTTAAAGAACATCACTTTGTGAAAGCCTTTGACAAAATATCCAAGCACAAAGGAATGAGTGGGACATGGAGAAGCCAAGTTTCTATAAAGTGGTGAGTCAGCAGGGGGTGGAAGAAATGTTATTGCTTCCACTCCTTGTTGGAAAATTAAGGATCTTCTTTTAAATCAAAATTTCCCTTTGCTCTTAATAAGATGACAGTCTAGAACACTAAGCCTGCTGCTGAGATAGTGACTTCTTGCTGGGTTTAGATTATTCAAGAGCTCTGCATATAATCTCAGAAGGCTGCCAGCAGTTTCAAGGAGAGCTAGGAAAAGTTAGAGACAGCAGTGGACTACTGGAAATGGGTTTGACATACAAAGAAATTAAAAGCTTGTTGATATGTGTGACTGTTTATTTTATTCTAGCTGGAATAAAACAGACACGTATCAGCACCTTTTCTTAGGCAACTAGGCGAGCAAGAATGGGGAGTGTTCAAAGGGAAGAAGGTGCCCTAAGAACAAGCTGGAAAGACTCACAGGCCTCTGAGCCCAGGGAGGACATGTGGGCAAGTGTGAGCACCCAGGAGTGACTGCAGGAGGTGGGGGACTGAGGGCCAGCTCCCCCATGCACACCAAAGCCCTCTCTCCAGCCCTGCAGTATCCTGAGAAGCTGCGACCTGCCACCACCCACTCCCCAACACATTTCTTCCATCTCATTAAGCCTCTCCATGAAAGGTCAAGATTGTAATAATGTGAGGACCTTATGTTCTTTCTCTTGCAGAATTGGAGTTCAGGAGACAGAAGCTTTTTTTGCAGAATTTTAAAAAATTAATTAGTGAAAATTCTTCTTGGGCTTTAAATAGTCCCTCAAGAGAGCTGCTAAGCCAGGAACCAAAGATAGATGGTCTTTTTCCTTCTTTAGGAGGAATAAGCCCTGTTTCCTAAAGAAGAACCACTTACCTCTCTGGAAGCCCTCTCAGCCTCAGGAATACATGATTGTTTTAGGAGGAAATGGTCTCATTGCAAGCTGATTTTTCTCAGTATAAGTGAAATCTTTCAATGAGGGAAAAATCTCATGAGTGTGAGGAATTGTTAAGACCATGGGCCTGATCTTCAATGTACAAGTTCAATTTTTACAATTTCAAAATCCATGTAATAGGTCTTTCAAAAGGACACACTACAATTTTTAATATAGCATGAGATACCCAAATATGTAAAAATATCTTACACACACACACGTATCTATA